>JARHVA010008690.1:377500-438322 GCA_037957365.1 Torreya grandis | reverse complement strand
AGAGATTCAATTTGGGTAAGTTTTAATAGTGGCATTTTTTGGATCTAATGTTACATGTCTCTTGGGGTTTCAATGATCTAAAAAACATAAATAGTAATCTAGGAATTATTTAATTTCTCATCACTATACTATTTTCAAAGCATTTATTTTAAAAATTAGTAAAAATGGTCTAGAAAATTTTTACCCTTATGTAAAATTAATAGTCATTGGATTCATATTTGAGAAATGATTTCAATGGTGTATTATATTAGTACACTTTCTTGGGCCAAAAAAATTCACCCTTGTGTATATTTTTAGTCAATAGATTCATCTCGATCAAGAATCACAATGGTCTCATCTAATGATACACTTTTTTAGGGGATGAAACAATCCTAGAGCTTGTGCATGGCTTGTCTTAACACTCATAGACATAAGAAATGGAAATAAAATCCTAAAACTCTTCATAAGGATGACATGATTACATAAATTTTGATTTGTGTATTTTAGAGGTGGTTCATAAAATTTAGTCAGATTTGAATGGCATGTTGTAGAGAGATGATCTCAATGTCTTTAAAGGGGACATCATGGGGATGAGAGGGGAACCTAAATGGATTGTGGATAAATTGTAACACATAACTAGGAATTTGGCCAAATGTTTAGCTCAACCATTGAAAAATAATCCTCCATCACTCTAGTTTAGCTATCCTCTCCAAAAAATCATAATGCAAATCCTTGTTTGAAGCTAATGTTTCCAAAAGTGGACCTACACAAGTTTGATGGTAATAATCCACTCACATGGATCACTCAAATTGAAAATTTATCTTATTTACATCAGAATCCATGTTCTAAAAATGTGGTTGTGGCCTCTCTCTCTATATATAACCTAAGTAGTTTATTTGGTATTTATGGTTTTGTGCTCAAAATAAAAATAAGGTGCTCTCATTTTCTTGGTCTATAGTTTTGAAGATTTACAGCTCCGCTATCAAAACAGTCTTAGAAAACTAATTCATCTAGCTATACAAAACTATGCCAAATAGGTATTATAGAGGATTATACACACCAATTTCTAAAATATATAATTAGGTGTGGTAAACATAACTAAGGAGAATATGACTGACTTGTTTTTAGGTGGCCTCAGAAATAACATCCAATTGTAGGTTTACATGTTTAGTCCCAGTTTAGTATTTGAAGCCATCCCAAGGGAACACATGTCAAAGGAAAAAGAGATTCTAAAACTGAATACCTTTAACTAATGTTTATGAATGCACTTTCCCAACATCATCATATCCTTAGCTTACCTGATTGACCCCTCAAAAATTTAAGAAGTGTGTAAAAGGTTTATATTTTGGCTATGATAACAAATGGAGTAAAGGACATCATTATACTAAATATTTTTTACATTGAAGGAAACAATAAGGATGATGAATATGATGAAGCCTAAGGTATAGGTTTGGTTTAATTGAATATTATAAAATTAAAATTCCCTACCATGCATTTATGGTATTAGTAATCCTAAAAATCTTAAGATGGTGGGTTTTCTTAAGAAACAAAAGGTAATTATGTTATTGAATTTGGGAGTACACAAAACTTCATCAACAATAATTTGCCTACTCATTTGAACTATTTCATTTACCCAAATCCATAGCTTTAGATCATGACTATATATGGCGGGTAGACCATCAATTTATTCTATAAAATTCCAAAGTATTAAGATTGCTATGGGAGTTTACATGTTTATATTCTACTATGTTTTATATTACCGTGTGAGAGACTAAAATTTTTATGGAGTGCAATGGCTCATCAATTTGGGAAATATTGAGATGAATTTTCAATAACTATTCATGCAAATCCATTCATAAGGAATGACATTTGAACTATGTGGATTATGGATTAAATATCCATAACTCATAGTTACCATCAGGTGATTAAGATTCTTAAAAAAGGTTTTGAATGATTTCTGGTGAACATTTTTCCATTGAAGTTCAAAAAACTAAGGATTCTACCCATATTGATTTATAAATGGTTTTGGATGATGATTATGTTATTTTTGTGACATGACAAAATGAATTCCACCAATCCAAGTGCATGATCATGCCATTAGATTAATTATTTGAAGTACACCACCTAACATCAAACCCTACAAGTACCCCTATGAATAGAATAGTGAAATTAAAAATATGGTAAAATAGATGTTAGAGGTAATAACCATCCAACATAGATAAAGTGAATATTCCTCTCCAATGGTCATGGTATGGAATAAGAATATAAGTTTCTTAAACTACAAACAAATCAACAAGCACACATTAAATATAAGTTTCCTATTATTAGCCAAATTTGTCTACCATAGAGGAGTATAACTCAAAAAATTTATCCTTACGCTTCTAAATTTTTTGATAGCCATCTAAGGTCTTAAAATAGTCATTTAATATGGTATCCCTTTTTGTTTCCATCAAAGTTTAAGGATCGTTTGGAAAAGTTAAGGTAAAGTTGTTCCTATGTTGTTTAAACATTATAATGTATTTTAATTACACAAGTCATTAATGTCAATATGAAGGGGGATCTATTATGAGGTATTAACATGTTTAGAGGGTATTTTGATGTTTTATATGTTTTATTATATGTCTAAGGTTAATAAACCACTTTAAACCTTATTTATACATCATTAACATGTGTAAACTTGTCAAATACCATTATAAATTTAAAAAAAGTGGAAATCACATAGAAAAAACACTTGAAAATTACTTGTGAGAAGATTTTATAATCTGAAATTGGTATGCACACTCATATGATAGTTTTAGGTTATAAGTTCTAATTATTACACTTGTAGGTAGTTATAACACATCTAGTAAAAAGACAATGAGTGAAATGATGTTTTCAAGAAATTTAAGGTGTATTATACATTATAACAAGTGTGTCAATGCCAAGATAGGATCAAATCAAGCTTGAATAGGTCTAAAGAAAGCAAAAAATGTTTCCATTCTTCTATCAAGCTCTTAGCAAGCTCATAATGGTGATTTTTAGATTTTCAACCTATACAAGAGAGAGAGAAATAACACCTAAGCTCTTGAATAAAGATGGGGAAACTAATATCCTCAAGTTTTCATATAATAATCGAGAGTTTAAAGGGATAGGATTTATGAATTATTGTTAAAAAGGTAGGGTGGTTTTAAACCCTACTAAAACCTTTGAGGCTCAATTTTGGATAGTATGAATATAGGTTTGAACTCATTGAGGTAGTTTGAGAATTGTGGAATATTTATATGGGTTTGTATAACCTTTTCAAACTCTCCTTCACCACCATCAAAGCACATTCAAATCAGTGGGTGAGCAAAAGATCTTCAAATGATGAGTTACATGTCTATTAGGTAGAAAGAGATTATAAAAGATGAAAATATTTCATGAAAATAAATATTTGGAGATCAAGTGAGTTTTTTAAAACAAAAATCAATTAGTCTCAACCAAAATGTTCATTTTGAGGGTCTTTTGAATCAAAAATATCCTTCTCAGTATCCATGCATAGGTTTGCTAACCCGTGAAGGATATTTCTATTCTTAAAACTCTTTTGAGAGTCTACATGGGATCTTGATCATGATGGGAGAGTTGAATATTGTTGTTAACATGAAGATATAGGTTTCAGTTCATTCATTAAGACTCATAGTTCTATAAACAATTGATAAGAAGTGAGAACACTCCAAAACCCTCATGTCACCTTGTTTGAAGATCAAGAAGGCTTGAAAATATACATAGAACTTACAATAATAAATGAATGGGAAAAAATATATTAGGGAAAATTAGGTTCCTGTATACACTCAAACCTTATGGAATTAGTTATGGAATTAGAGGGCTCATCTTTATGAACCATCCTTAAGAGGATTGTATGCCTAAAACCCTTCTAAAACCTTATAAATGACTTGATGGTTTTATTTATCTTCTAAAGGGATTCAAGTGACTTTGTTTAACTTTGGAAACACCTATATATCCCTTATAGGTACCATGTTCATCTATTTGAGCCATTTTTTGGCATATGTGGGCTAAGAAAGTATAGAGAATGGCCTAATTTTATAGCTTGTAGGCCTAAACCAATACATAAAGACTCAATCTTGAGCATGTTAAAGCTTTAAAAGTAAGGTTTGGCAATCCTCACACTATATGGAGTTGGTACAGGTTTATAATTAAACATTCCCTATCATGGATGGATGTCATAATGGTGTTTGGTCTAAAACCCTATCTTGAAGCATACATATACAACCTTATCTCTAAAGTATGGAGAAATTACCAAGTGGTCATGTGACTTTGATCACCATAGAGGGTTTTAAAATACTTGAACTCATGAATTTTATATATACACATCTTGAAGAAAAATCACTATTCCTAGAAGGCTTTAAAAGGGTTTCTAATATGACAAAATAATTATACATACTCTAGAAAAGTTTCTACAGTCTTCCAATGCAAAGAACTAGGAGTTTGAAGATCATTTAAGGTTCTCAAGGAAGTTTTTGGACTTGTAAAGTGGTATGAAATAGAAAAAATAAGATTAAAATTCCTAAGTGACCAAAAAAAATATTTTTAATATCTTGAATAGAAGAAAATGCAGACCTATAGGTTTGTAGTCCTATAGCTCTACATTTTCAAGCAAGTGTAATAAACCTTGCATAAAACATGGATGCTTTGAGGATAGAATTAAGAATAGAGACCATGATTAAATATTATAAATGTATTTGGGGGTGGTATAAAAATATCATAAATTAATAAAAAAATCATTATTAAAACTCAATAAGAAGTAAACATAAAGAACACCTTGCAAGCCTGCTAAAATCTTTTTTTTCAAGCCCATTTATAAGAATCTAATGAAATATGCAAGGATATAGAGGAATTTATTCTTATAATTAAATAAATTAGTTTTAGATAATCCATTAATGGATTTTTAATGTATTTAATAGGCTTGAAGAATTATCAACATGACTAAAAATACCTATGACACAATCCTAAAAATGAATGCAAAACATAAGAATTTGGCTTGTTTGAGAGGTATAATCTTCCAAAGAAAAATAACACTTGGAGAGGTTTAGGAATTTTTGATCATAACCAACATAATAATTTTTTTGTTTTGAATCATCCTATAACTCAAAATATTCATTTTTATTAGTCCTCGACCACCTTAGGCCTGTGCATAGTTAAACTAGGGATAAAAAATTAGAAACTTGCATAAATTGAGTTACATACAATGAACTAACTCAAAAATTGGAAAAAATGCCTAATTTATTTGCCCTAATTTATTTTTCAAGTTTATTTATGGTACTATATGTCCTTGTATTGTCTCTATTAATATGGGCTTGCATTAGGCCTAATTAGAAAAATAGAGGTTCAAAAATTAGGTTTGCCTTAGAATTCAGTTTGTTAAAGTTGGGGTGAAGTTGTAAGGGTATAATGGGTACCAAAATATACCTTTATTTTTCATGGAAGTGTCTTATATATCTCAAAACAAGGATCTTTGCCTTAAAATAGGGCTATAATGAATAGGCCTACCTAGAGAGAAAATGTGAGAATGATGAATGAAATTATAGAATGAAGGTGTAAAGATGATTTTATTGGGGAATTAAATATATGTTTAATGTAGGCTAGTTATTTATATTTTATTAATGTTATTTTTCAATCTATAATGACTCCAAATGGGTAGTTTTAAAGTAAATGGATGAGTCATCGAGGTAATGAAGTAACTCCTATACCACCTTGAAAGGAATATCATAAAAAAAATTTAAAATATATTGAAGAGGAATTTTTGGAATATTTATTTAACTACCTTATTTATTTTAACTTATTTTGAACTTTTCATAAATTTCCCCTATGCCTCTATTCTCCCTCTTTCTCACATTCTTTTATATATGTGCCTGATTTTGACATTATAAGGATCCTTCCACTGGGATTATGTTGTATCCCTACTCATTTGTATGCCTATTGATCAAAATATGATAGTTTTACCTCATTTTATGGTTTTCTTAATGTAAATATTTGAATTGTTGATATACGAAAGTGTAGACTTAGCTCACCATATCTTATTGTCCTATTCTTCTTACCTTATTATAGTTTAGTTCTCTCTTTCATGTTTTGAAGAGTGTCATCATGGTTTATAACTCTATTATAAGTGGTAAACATATTCCCTTATATTATAAAACTACCTTACCTCTTTTTGAAGAATTAATGTGATATATTCTTATAGGAGAAGTGTATGTTATGGTAGTCCTATAGGTCTTAGTACACATGAAAACTAGTGGTAGTGGTCTTAACATTTGGTGCATCACATCCATTTTCATTTATATTTATCTCTTACCCTTTTCCTTTGAAATATTTTTTTGTAATAGTAGTTTTATGATGATAAAATCAAGAGATCTATCCCTATCTATAGATTTACCTCATTGATTAGGCTACCCATATCCTAGATGTTCCTCCATGTTATCACTTAAGTGAAGCAGCTTAAATAACCTCCAAAATGGTTCAAATTTTGATGATAACACCTATTCCAGTAATTTATGATTTTTTAGATGAATTTAATAGTGCATTTTATTTTAACAAGTTATATATTCACTCTAGGTATCATCAAATTTGAATCTATGAAAAGGACATACCTAAAATAACTCTCATAACTCATGAAGGCCGTTATGAGTTTATGGTCATGCATTTTTGCCACATTAATTACCATATATATTTTAAAGCTTGATTAATACTATTTTTAGGACATTTTTGAGGAATTTTTTATTGGTATTTTTTTTATGACATCTTGATTTATAGAAAAATTTGTGAAGAACATTTGAAGCATGTAAAATAGGTACTCTCCATTATGGAACAACATCAAATTTATGCAAAAACTTAAAAATGTGATTTTTTAATTCAATACGTTGAGTAATTTTTCATATTATTTTAAATTAAGGAGTGAAATTTTATCTTAAAAATATATAAGCGATGATGGAGTGGCATGTTCCCAAGACACTCAAGAACATCTACAAATTTCTGGGACTAACTGTTTACTATCATAGGTTTTTCAAAAATTATGGTATAAGTGTATCCACACTCACATGTTTGTTGAATAAATACTCATTATAGTATACTAATATAGCTACCAAGTCATTTGAATAATTAGAAATGGCTATATGTACCACTATAATTTTGTCCACTCATGATTTTTTCTAAATTTTTTTTGTGTAATGTGATGCATTAGGATATGGAATGGGGGATATAATTTTACAAGAAGGTATACCACTTTATTTTTATAGTCACCAATTTAAGATAAAAAATAAGCTCAAGATAACCGTTGAGAAATATATGATGGTTATTTTCATGGATTTGAGTAATGGATACCTTATCTAATGGGTCATCGATTTCATTTAAAGATTGATCATGTTAGCCTCGATATAAACAAAAATAGGTGATTAAAATGTTAGGCTATTAATTTTAAATAGTATATAATAAATGAAAGGAGAATTTGGTGGTATATGCACTATCCCAAATGGATGAAATATATGAAGTATTATTATGCAAAATGACTATTTGGTAGGTAGATTGGCTAGAGGAAGCAAGATCAAAATGGGAAAATGATAGTGCTACCCATGATTTGATTAAAAATATTTAGTAGGATTTAGGGGTATATTAAAAAAATATATGTAAGGAGAATTCATTATGGTATAAAGATAAATTATACCTCTATAATCATTATCTCTTTAAACATAAAATCCTTTAGGAAATTCATGCATCTCCACTAGGAGGTCATTAAGTATTTTTCAAAACATACCATAGAATCAAGCATGATTTATTTTTAGAAGGAATAAATGGGTATTCCATGAAATATGTGGATAAATTCATGGTATGCCAATAAAAAAAATGTGAAACCATTAAGACCCTAGGTCTTTTACAACCTTTATCCATCCCTAGCCAGCATTGTGAGGAGGTTTCCATGGATTTCATTACTTGGTTAACATGGTATAAGGGTAATATTTTATCATGGTATTTGTGTATTGACTCACCAAGTATGATCATTTTTGTTCCTTATCATAGCCATTTGTTGCTAGTACACTAGCTTTATCTTTTATCAATATAGTATAGAAATTACATGGTACTCCAAACATCATTATAAGTAACCAGCATCCCATATTTATTAGTAATTTTTGCTAAATTATTTGCATGTTTGGGTACACAGTTGGCTCATAGCTCATACTATCATCTTGAATATAATGGATAAATACATGTATAAAAAAAAATTCTAGAAGGTCATCTTCATTGTTTTATTTCTAACAAATAAAAAAAAAAGGATTAATTGCTACGACTTAACAAATGGTGGTACAACATTTATTTTTACACTTCTTCCAAAATGTCTCCCTTTGTGGCATTCTATGGGCATCAACCACAATCCATAACTTCAGCCATGATGGTGCATCCCAAGGTTTTATTTTTTGAGGAACACATTCACCATCAATAGGATGTACTAGTTAGTATATCAAAGAATTTAGCAATGATCGAAAATATAATGAAAAATCAAGCAAATCAACATCATAATGAATGAAATTTTGAAATCGATGACTGGGTCTTTGTTTATTTTAATCCATATAAGTATATGTCTCTAAATTAATATAAAAATTATTTAAAAAATATCTCCTAAGTATTATGGCCCTTATCAGATCATGTATAAAATTAGTATTATATACTATAGGCTAGAATTACCCTCATCCACTTAGATACATATGGTATTCCATGTATCTTACTTAAATACGGTAATTAAATAAAAAATTTACACTTATAATAAGTTACTTAAATTATATGAATAAGGTTGAGTCATTCTATATCTTGAATATATCCTTCACATATACACTAAGCAATTGTGGACTAGAGTGATTAATGAAAATTTGATTAAATATAAGAATATATATTTAGAATTTTCCACATGGGAGGATGAAGTTTTCCTACATCAACATAATTTTATTAAATGTTGATTAAACCATTTTTATGAATGGTAGGGGCATGTTAATCCCTTAACTTATAATGGGTCTATGGATATTTGTGGCTGACATGTGGCTTACATACCTTCATATTATCATATTGGATTTATCAATGTTTTTAGTATGGTCAACCTATGGAATAACCATGGATAAATATAGTATATATAGGAGGTAGTGGTTTATCTTTTATCATCATATTTTTAATTGTACTCTTGTTTCATTGTTGTGGAGGTTACCCACTCAAAGTGGCTCTGTTATATTTATCAAGCATTCTACTCTTCTATCAATTATTGTGTGGATGTATTATCTCTACTCTAATTTTTGTGATATATTATTCTACTTTGTGAACATTTTAGTATTTTTATTTGAGTTTAAAACCTTTGCATCTTCATTTTCATTCCCTAGACAACCATTTTTTATAACTACCTAGTGATATTTACCATAGACTTAGGATCTTAAAATTCATCCACTTCTCTTGTCTTTCCCTTTCTTCTTCTTTTTAGGGTGAATAGTTATTTTATGGTTTCATATAAGGTTTGAGTCTCCCCCTAAGCGATTTTTATCTTAGTAACTCATTTGAGCTTACCAATGGCTCTTTGGAATTCTAAATTTATCTTAGGTTCATTAAGTATCACCATCCATGTCCCTTGAGATTTTGCAAATTTTAAGACTTACATGTAATCTCCTCTAGTTTATGGTGGACGAAGATGAGGTTGGTGTGATTGGTGAAATGGGTGATGTGTGGGATAAAAGAGGTTTGGGAATGTATAAATGAGGGTCAATCATGGAAATTAAATTGAATGAAACCATGGAAATGGATCCATACATTCAAGTATGTACAAGAAGTAGTGGAGAAGAGGATTTAGTTAAGAGAGGATGGTGAAATTTGGAGGTGGGGATAAATCAGTTTCCACCTAGGTAGTGGGATGTTGAAATTCTTGATAATATTAGATGATAAAAAATTAGAATTGTATCCTCTTTCCCTTAGGAATATTTAATATTTGACATGGATTGTGAAAAATGCTTAGGATACTAGGTATGACAATGACCTTTGAGGTTGTAAATATTAAGATCGGGTCCTTTTTTGGCATTTGGATATGCCTCCCTAGAGGCATTGACATGTCTATGATGGAAGACATGATGATCACACTGAGATATCTAGGTGATGCCATTATATGTTTAATAGAAGCGGGTTATTCTATTTTTTAGATAATGGTGATGTGTCAAATTTGTGTGGTGGCCCTATTAATACCTCTATGTATATCATAGGTGCTCTCAGTGTTTAAAAAACACTTCTCATTTTATAACTTAGGGTGTTCAAATCATGAGTTACAGTTTGTGATAATTAGATTATCCTTGGTGAAATAGAGGAAAAGAACATAGATTGTTCCATAACACTTATATTAATTGGTGGTTGGGAGACACCTTGATCCTTAATAATATTTGAAAGGTATGCATCAACTATGATAATAATGGTGAATTATGATCAAAATCTAATCTAAGACTATTCTAGAATGTATAGTTACAATGATTTTAAGCTATAGTGATTTGGCTAAAGAAAGAAGCAAAATGGAAGGGTAGGGTGGAAATAAAGTATGTTATTGTTGATCTTTATCTCAAAAATTATGACAAGGTTTAAATCCCAACTGACATGTATTCAACCAATCTATAAATGAAATAGTGTATACTCAAATAAAATTATACACTAGGCTAGTTTCTAAGGATAATATGAAATAATAAAAATAGGAATTAGATTTACTTCAAAGATTTACTGTTACAACAAAATAGCATAACACATCCTCATGTAGAGTAAAATGAAATAAATTAAACTTAAGTACATTCAACTAATCTAGAATTTGTGAAAATTAACAACCGTGTATTATAGATGCATGTCCAAAATTCAAAAAAACCATTAAAACATAAGACTTAGAATAGAAAATTGAGAGAGAATCCATGATGGCACTTCACACAAATAAATTGGGACAAACTTTATAGTATTCCCTACTTGTATTAAATTAACCAAAAGTTACAATGTAATTTTTAGCTCTAAAACTCCCTCCCATTATAAAAATGGTAATATTGCATTTTATATGAGTCTAAGGTTGTATACCAATTAGTCTTGTTAGTTACAAACATGAAAAATTAAGTACATCTATCCATTTTTTAAAAGTGTCTAGAATACATTTCCCTCTTCACAAGTGGACTAACCTATAAGAAAATGTGCTAATAAATTTGCACATACCTTTACAAAAATAATATTCCATTTTATAATATTACAAAGTTTCAAATAAAATAGAATATTATTAGCTATCTAGTGGGCCCTATGTTAAAGAACTTCCCTATTTTTGCTAAAGAATCTTCATGACCTTTTGGTGTTATTCATCGACTAGATCTAACTTAACAACTGACTCTACGAGGTACTCATCTTCTTAGTCATCCAAGTATTAAAAATCCCTATCATTTATTATCATGTATTCTTTGATACTTCTTGCCTTGGTAATCTTCTCTTCTATAGTTAGGATCATATTCATGATCCTATTGTTATTGGTCATATAATTTCCTTGTCTCTTGCTTCTTACTTATTGCATGACCAAGATGAATATTTTATCATATTCATCATCTATAATTATGCCTAGGTAATTAAGTTTTGTGGTTTTATTAATCATAGTTCTAAGGATTTGTTCAATTCTATCCATCAACTCTTGTCATCTCTTAGGGCCCTCTCTAATTTCCTTGACCATGTAACCAAACCTTGGATTTTATCAATAATTAATCCAATGATTATGTTTAAATAGGTCATACTAATGGTTTTAAAACCAACAATTCAATCTTCAACTAGCAGGTTGATTAGCTCCTTCATGTATCATTTGAATTTTGCCACTGGGTTATTAAACCCTTAACTACTGCATCTTGATGGGCTAGTAGAATCTACCTTTCATTCATTTTTTTAAGGAGTCAATCATATCATAAAAATATGCCTTAAACATCTTAATCATTTCTTTGGGGATTGATAGAATAACTTGCATCTTAAGATTTTTCTTTTCTTTTTACATGTTCTCTATTTATTGATATGAGCCTTTGATGCCTGATTTTAGTTGAGCTAAATGATCATCAAATAATAAAACTATATCCTCTTCATGGATTGTGTCTTCATCAAGTACCCAACCTCTTACTATAGTCAACTTAAAAAATGGTTCAACTCTCTAAAAAGTGAGATATTTACCCCCAACCATGACTTTCTTTATTGCCACTCTTTCCAATCCTGTAGTCTTTAGGTTGAGTTGCATATTGACTGGTGATTTTATCACCTTTGGAGGCTTTTTAATCTCCATTTATGTGTTATTTTAGTCCCTTGGAGTGTCCACCTAAATGCCACTTGACTCTCTAGGGGTTGTCATGTTTCTTTCTTACTATTCCTTCATTAGAGAAACTATTCAAGGCTTGAGTTCATCATGGATAGTGATGTTGACTACCTTGGTTATGGCCCATGAATGATGTAAGGTTGGAATCTTTTGCATTTTTCCATATATGAACCATTGAGGGATGATTGGCCCATGAATAGGATTCTCATCACTAAATAATTTAACTTCACTCAAAGGATGAGTGAAGATTAACTTTGGTTTCTTATTTCTAATTGGGACCAAATTTAAATTAGCCTTCCTCTTTTATAGGGGTGCAACTAGAACTAGGTCCAAAGCAATCTCCTTCCCCTTTTCATTTTTTGATTATTTATCTTGGGCTTGAGGTTATTTTACTCATTCCTCTTCTTTATATAATCCATAGGCATCATCAAGTACTTTGAGTGAATCCTTCACTATCTCCTTATGACCTATTACAATCATGTCAATGTAATAAATTAGGGACTCTAGTCTACTAGGTTGGGCTGAATATGATGCCCCTTCACCAAGCCTCTCTTCCAATTTATCTTTCTCAAACCTTTGTAAAAATTACACTTGAGGTTGTTTTACTTTTGATTGTGAATATTCTAGAGGGGACCTAAAAGAGGGTCAAAGTACAAGTGGTATTACAAGGGTCCCATCTCCCATATTTCACTACGTCATTTTTCATCTCTAGCCAACCTAGCCTCAAGCCTGATATTATGCTTATTCAACCTAGTCAATACTTTTGTCAAATTGGAGGATTTGATATAAATTACATCATGGATGTTAGGTTGGTGTTCATAGTTCTTATTTATTGTTTTTTTATTTCAAATGCTTCATAACCCTATCATAAGGGTCCCATTGCCTCAACTCATCCAAATGTAAATTGAAGGAGTCTCTATATCTGTAAATAGTGTCTACCTACTCCCAATTCTATAATATAGTCCTAAATATGGCCAAGGGAAAAGGGTGGAGGAATCCCTTCCTTTTTTTTCATACTCCATCTATGACATGGAATAATTGATACGTTATTTCTTGATCTATGAATTTAGTAAGCACATAGACTAGTAATTTGAGTGGCTAATTCAAGGTCCCTTCTAGTCTAATTAAAATTTAGTTTGGGTATAACTAGATATCCCTAATTAGCACCACATACTTCTTGATTAGAAGGCTTACCCTTCCCATGGGGATGCTTGTAATAGATTCTACTATAACTAGATATACACAATCACAAATGAATTGTATGTTATGTCTATATTTTAATATATGCAATTTAGAATAGTGATGGGAAATAGTTGGTCTACCTTCAAGTGGCCAATTATTCATGTCAAGTATTTTTATGGTGTCTAGTAGGGTATATAAAAAATAAGATAGCATAAAGAAGTGATTTCTAGTTTTATTCTTTATGGTGGAGAATTGATGTTTCAAGAAAATGTTGATCATCTTACTTATTGGGGGAGTGAGTCAATTTTCCACCATGAAATATACATAAGCCACCTAGATTTTGTTGGCATAGGTGCTGGAGGGGGACCTAGACAATCCATTCAGTAGTTTCATGATTATTCTAATTCCCTACCTAAATTGGAAAATTGGGATTTTAATAGTGGGGTCTATGACTATGTGTGTCCCTAAGTACAACCATGGGGTAAGGATGGCTTTCATGTCAGTTTTACTTGACCATTCTCTAATTATGGGCAAATCCATCTGAGGTTTAGATAACTTGTAATAAATTTCAAATGCAATAAGGGAGATATATGCTACTTTTTTCAAATTACATTTGTTCACTATCATTTCCTAATCAATCTTCCAATCCTTGAAAATAGGAGCAATGAAATTGATATAGTATAATACCTCAAGTTTTTCCATCACATAGTGGAGATGAGTCAATTAGATGGAGACCAAGTCATTGTATCTCTAGTTGATTTTAGCATTCTTCTACTCTTCCCTTATGATGTCTTACATCTCCTCAATAGTCTAGAAAATTTTGGACTAGTTGTTATCTTTGGTGTTTAATGATGCAACATCAAATTTTGTGTCCTTGAAGATCCTTCCCTCCATATCTAAAGGTTAAGTACAAGTTTGTGTCATCCTTTTAATATTTTCTTTGAGTCACCATGACTGTGAGATTTAAAAATTATTCACTAATGGCCTACAAATTGTCTCTATATTAGTTTTCAGTTGTCTAGATGGTAATAGGGCTCTACCTAGCTTGACTGTGATTGATTTGAGATAAAATTAGGGATTTTGTGAAGGCTAGGGATTTTTTTATAGCTTTAATGGTGATGGTTTCTTAGGCTTAGGTAAATTCCTTCCTTGGATTTAATTTAGACCCCTTCCTTTATACCTTTTCCTTTTTGTACCCATACAATATTTGATTGTCATTTTATGCTTATGTGGAATTTATGTGGTAGCCATCTGGTAGTTTTCATGGAATTTTCATTAATGCTTTTAAATCACTAGCTATTGTCTTTTTAAATTTGCTTTGTCACACATTCTCAGATCTCCATTCACTAATCAACACAAGTCATTGATTTTGATCTTGGCACTTGCATGCTATTGGTCCTTATTTGGTTTGGGCTCCATAGATACACCACTTGGCATCCTTGTGGGCATCTTAGACTCTACACCCTATTAGTCACATAGGGAATGCATGTTTTCTATGCATTAAACCTATGTTTCTTAGGATATTCTATTTAAAAGTCCATGTTGATTATGTTCTATCCAATTAAATTAATTTTATTAACCATGAGTCGTCGATCTTGCAAAGGTTCATGATCTTTAATTAGCATCCATATATAAAAGGAAACATAAGCTAAAGACTTTAGGTTAAAGTTTATTTCATGTTAATAAAAATGATATAAACTTTAGGATAAATTTTTAAGATAAGTCCCATAACATAATATACAGGGAGCTCCCCCTTAAATGATTAAAGCCTTAACATAAGTTTTATCCTAAGATTTAATTGTATTAATAAATAGAATTGGAACGTTAGGCTATAGACTTATATTAAGTCTATGTCTATGAATATTAGATCACAAGCTCATTTTACTATTAAGGTTTAAAGACTCTAGGTAATTTTGTATTTTCCAAAGCAGGTCCCATTGATTTGCAACATAAGTAATAAGCTTTAACAATTGTTTTTAAAACAAATTCATATGCCTTAGCAAGGTGGTTATTGAGATTGAATTTGATGGACTTGTGGACATCAATGATGGCCTCATAGACATCGAATGACATTAACAAGAACATCAAATTTAAGTTCATGAAGTTCATTAGCTTCTATAGATCTTGACTTCGATATGTTTCATCTGATTATCCTTTATGACTAATCATAGATAGTTGATCATGATCTAAGTAGATGCACATATTTAATCCCTATAATTAGAAGAGTATCATGTTAGATCAGGGATGTATATGAAATTTAGACTAATTTATAATCCTAAGTCATTAAATCATGATAAAATAGGACCATTTAGACATTATAGTGATAATCTAAGGTTTTAGCCTAAGGTTTCATTATATTAAAAAATATAATAAACCTTAGGGTAAAAAAAATTAGGTTAAGTCAAAATTTTGATGCATAGGGCCCTTTTAACATTAATCTTAAATGTAGGAGTGCCACATGGTGATTCCATGAGGCCCTTAAGATTTGACCTTGTTGACCCTTGGAAGGACTCACACACCATTGATCAAGATTTGAGTTCTCAAGATGGTGACACTTATCATCCTCACATGACACTTATAATGCTATGTCTACTCCATCAAATCTATTTTGTACAAGAAGCCATGGATCATTGATCTCAATCCAAGTACATGCATATGATTGGTTCTTGTGATTAGAAATGGATTAAGTGAGGCCAAGACTATATAAAATAGGATCAAATTACCATATGAGTCTAAGAATTCAAATATATGGGCCTTATAAATGATTACATCCCTAAAAAAAGTTTTATAATAAGGTTTTATTGTATTAATAAATATAACTAAGACCTTAGGGTAAATCTTAGGCTAAGTTTTTGTTTAATAAAATGGATCCCTTTTAAGATTTTATCTTGGTGTCATTCCATCAGATCTTCAACCTCTACTTAAGCATGGACCATCAATCTTGATCTAGGTGATCATGTGGGATTGGTCTAATAGATCAATGCTTTAGATTCATTGGGCCTTCTTCACTCCATTTGATCATTTCGTCCCAATGAAGTGAAAGCCATCGATTCTACAAAGAGGAAATATACTTAGGTTAGGGCTAGTTAATACAGGGACTTAGGATAAAGTCTTAGTGATAAGGTATAGTTCATTTTAATAAACATAAATGGTGAATTAAGACTAAGACTTTAGTACAAGTTCATAAAAAAGGACCAATGACACTAAGAGAGAACAAGTTAAGAAAATAAAAGGTCATTGTAAATATAAAAGTTAGACCCTGATTACAATAAAAGGGGAGCTAAAGGGGATCAAAATATAAAAATACTAAACCTATAATTTTAGACCAAGGTTTGGTCATGTTGGAAAACATGACCAAGATTTAACATAAAATTTAGGATTGCATCTAAATCATGTTTAAAATGTTCCCACCAAATTTGTTCCTACCAAATTATGTTTGAACCAAGGGTCTAAGTTAGGGTCTTTTGAAGGAGGGATTTAGAACATGAATTTGAATTTGATTTATCACATACTAAAGGCTATTAAAATCATGAATAGGATTAATATGCAAACTCTAAGTGTAGTTTTTTAAAAGAGGGTACTTTGAAACCTACAACTAAAACATGAAGATCCATTGCTAGCAACATTAGGCAAGGTTAAAGTAGAATCATGAATAAAAACTCTAGCCTTATCAAGTGTGGATGATCATTAAATTCAAATAATGTGTAGAACATGTCAAGTTTTTCAGTGTTAAGGTTTAAAGTTTTCACAAGGGTTCTTATTTTTCATAAATGGGGTATGTTAACCTTAGTAAATGGTAACTTCCAAGGGAAACATAGCAATATGTTAAAACTTAGATACTCTAGTTTAGACAAATAACTAGGTCACTTATTCCACTTGATCAATGCCCTTATCAAGCTCAGTTCATGGTTAAGATAAATCTTACATGTGCCTAATTAGGATCAAACATCAAAACATAGCCATGTGTGTGTGTTTTGATTCCACTTATTGTTTTGCATGGGATTTAAAGGATAACTTCTAGGTTTCATGCCTTTAATCATTAACACTTCCTTGGAGCATGTTTAGATATTCATTAAAAACCATGCTTCTAGTTCAGGGAAAGCTTGGGAATTGCTCTACTACTATCTAGGCATTCATATCCCTAATAGATATGCCTTTAGATCCACTCAAATCCTTATTCCACTACTATCCAGGCATCCATAGCCCTGGTAGAGGTTACGATAATCATTTTCACTTGAAAGGAGTTTGATTTTGTAATGAGTTTTTATTTTTTGTATTTTTAGGTCTTTTAGGCTTTTCAACGAAGGTTGGGAGCCCTTGTAGCTAGGTTCAAGGATTTGGTCAAGTGTTTGATCTTTAGATAATCACTTATGGTTTCAAACTTTATCCCAAGCAAGGATTTTTTTGAAGTGTAAGCGTGACTATGTCTTAATAGATTAAGCTTTCATTCTACATGTATAATTCTTCTTAAGACCAATTTTGGGTCAAGACAATGTTTAAGGTTTTATGAAATAGTTAAATTATACATCAATCTTTATCAATTTATTTGAATTATGAAATCAAGCTCATATCTCAAATCCATGGTCAACATATGATAAGGTTCAAACTTATATTTTTAACTTCTAGAGTTTTAAAGTAAACTACATGAACTTTGAGTTGAGGGTTGTCATAAAAGGACCTATTAGAAGCAAGGAACATAGAAACAAAAAGGAAACACACAAAAAAAAGAAAAGGAAAAGAAAACAAATATATACAAACAAGGGATATTAAGGAAAAATAAAAAAATGAAGCTAAAATAGCCTACCTACACTAATTCTAACTATTCTTATAGATTTACTCCATAAAGATCCTAGGGCAAGTAACAGAGAAGTGATGCTTGAGATATTGCCCATTGGTGGGAAGTGTGAATTATTCTCCCTATAGGTCTTTTAATTTGAAGGTGTTATATCTAAGTGTATATGAAATTTGATAGGGGCCAATCCATATAGGTGTGAACTTGTCATGTTTACCCTTGGGTTCAGATGCTTTATCCCAAAGAACTAAATCTCCTTATCTGAACACCTTTATCTTTGCTCATTTGTCAAACCACCTCTTTACTATAGTTTGGTGCATACTAAAATTATAAAAATATTCCTCTCATTCATTTTATATTTTAATAATGTCCAACAACCTTGAATTTGGAAATTATTGGTGTTCCACCATACATTTTTGCATAAACTTGTAAGTTGGCAGTTTGAGTGTGATGGGGAATATGGGTTCTTGGACATATACCAAAAAAAAGGGAGATGATTTAAGGGCCTACTTAAATCTTTTTCTATCTTACCAAAGGTTATATTTGAGGAGCTTATGCTATGTTCTGGGTTTATTTATAGTAGAATTCTTAATTGCCTTCATCAAGTTCTTATTTATTGATTCAAATACTCCATTACCTTGGGGGTAATTGATTGATGAGAACTTGAGGATAACACCATTATCATATTTCCATTCTATCATTTATATGGATATGTATTTAGACCCATTGTCACATACCAAAGAGAGTGGAGTCCCAAATCTAGTGCATATGTTTTCTTCTAAAAACTTGATCACTTCTTTAGTTTTGTACTATTTAGTAGCTACTACCTCAATCCATCTATTGCAATAGTCAATTTTTATCAAAACATATTTGTGACCTTCTAATGAGTTGGGATTGATGAATCCAATGAAATAAAACACCCACTATGCAAAGGGTTTATCAACCATTATTGGTTGCAATGGCATTGCTACTTTTGGTTCTTTTGTGCTAAAGATCTAGCATGAAAGGCATTTTATTACATGATTATGAGCATCTTTAAGATGGTGGGCCAATAATATCTATAATAAGGATCTTGTGATATTTTGTTCTCCTAGATGGGTGTCCACTTCCTAATTTCTCATGAAAAGTGCTTATTATCTTAGTAGCTTCTTCCTTGGAAACACACCTTAAGTACACACTTTCAAAGTTCTCCTAGTACAAGATTTCATCCTTGATTAGGTAGTAAGTTACTCTAATCCTTAGGGATCTTTTTTGGTCGCTGGTTAGTTCTATAAGACAAGTTCCATTGATCATTAAATTAATGATGGGATAATACCAATCATTACATTGAAAATTCTACTGATCAAACTAGATAATACTTAGTTTGGGCTTAGTATTGGCAATCATTTGGATCAAACCCTAACATATTACCAATATTGTAGTCTTCATCTCTATATCATATTCTTGGAGGATAGACATCCACTTACCTCTTCATTATATAATCTCATTTTAACTTATCATTAACTCAGTGGCTAGATTTAGAATAATGGCATGCACTTTATTCCTTAGAATGTAGTGCCTAAATTTATTACTGGATTTGACTAATGAAAAAGCTTGTTTATCAATTAAAGGATATTTTAACTCAATATTATTTAATTTATTTCTCATAAAATAAATTGTATGATCACACCCATCTATATTCTTTGTCAAAACAACAATGGTGTGCTCAGAGGAAAAAGAGTAAAGCAAGACATCTTTTGAAAAGTCTAGACTTATCAAGACCGGAGCCTAATTGGTTGCCTTTTTGATGTCTGTAAAGGCCTTATTTGACTCCTCATTCCATGAGACTTTAGCATCATTTTTTATCATATCATTCAATGGTTTGATAGTTTTTTCAAAGCCAAAAATGAATTTTATCCCAAAGGTTATTTTGCCAAAAAATAATTTCAATTATTTTCTACTATTAAGAGGCTCTATCTTTGATATGGCTTCCACTCATTAAGGATATATGGATATTCCATCTTTAGTGATAACATGGCCTTACAATTTACCCTCAATGACATATAAATTGCTTTTATTAGGGTTAAGGGAGATTTTATACCTTCTACACCTTTTAAATACCTAATTTAAATGCATGAAATGGTCCTCCCTATTCTTAGAGAAAATAATTAGATCATCCATGTAGTTTATAATGCACTTACCAATTAAACTTTTGAATGGATGATCCATGGCCCTTTTAAAAGTGGCTCCTACATTTATCAATCCAAAAATCATTCTTTTGTATTTAAAGGTGCCCCACTTAGTTGTGAATGTTATCTTTATTTTGTCTTCCTTTTCTACCAACACCTGATTGTACCCTAAAAAACCATCTAAGAAAGATATCATGGATGAACATAAAACAAATTTATATTACTTGGTCAATAGAGGGAAGAGGATAAATATCCTTTTTAGACACCCTGTTCAGATTTCTAAAATCAATACGTAGCCTAATTTCACCATTCTTTTTCCTAATTAGCACCAAATTGGCAACCTAGGCAAAGTGCCTAATGGGAAATATAATTCTAGCATCTAATAATCTCATGTTTTCTTTGAAAATCATGGGTTCTAAGACATGATTTATAGGTATCTACTTTTTCCTAAAAGGTTTGTAATTATCTTTGAGAGATATGGTATAGATGATGACTCTTGGATAAAAAATCTTAAAGTCATCATATGACCAAGCTATCACATCTTTGTATTTTATTAATAGCTCTTTCATCCTTTCATTTTCAACACTTGTACAGGCCTTCCCAATTTTGACCAGCTGAGGTTGATCTTGTGGTTCAAGATCAACTGCATTGTAATCTTTCTCATTTACCTTAGGAATCTTAGAGGATTTAGCTAGCTTATTTTGATCAAATAACCTTTATAGGGTAATCATTCCCTTGGGGATCTTGTTGTCATTTAGTTGAATGACTTTTCCATCAAATTTGTTCTCAAGGGTGGTTTCAAAGGCCTCATCTATGATCTAAGCCTCAAATGCTCCTAAATTAGCCATGAAGTTTAGGATTTATTTTTCATCACTAAAGACATGTAGATAGTTTACATTTTCTAGGATAGAAGGACAAGGTATCATCTCAATTCTGAAATTTGGTGAGACTTGGTCAGGCATGAGGTTAATTATAATAGAAGCTAGTTCATTAGCAACTTTATTTTCCTCCCTATAGATAAACATAATATTAAAATAATCAAAAGACTCAAAAAAATCTAAGACCCTAAATTTATACCTCTTAAGGTATGAAAATTTTCATTCATACTTTATCCTTACTTGATTGACTACTAGTTCTGAGTCACCATAAACTAGTAGTTCCTTAACATTTTTCTTGATGAAAAATTGTAGTCCTAGGATGATAGCCTCATATTATATAAGGTTATTGGTACATGGGAACTAGAGCCTATAAGAATCATGATATCTCTTACCAATAGGGTTAGTTAGAATAATTCCCAGCCTAAATCCATATTTACACCTAACCCCCATTGAAATATAGCTTCTACAATCCAATGACAGTATGAGAAGGCTTATAGTTACTTACTTTAGTAGTTTTGAGGGTGAAAACTCCTAAATCATAGTCAACTATGTTCATATTTTCATTAACAACATTATATTCTATGATCATATGTTTCATCCTTGGTTCTCTTTCCACTCGAATTTGATTTATAACTCCTTTCCAAGACAGCCATAAATGTGAATAGTCTATAGACATATACACATTTAAAGTTTTTGTCCATTATCTACTTAAATTAGTCCATAGACATTAGGGATATCCACCACTTAGATATCTATAAATTATTAGACTCTTGGCTCAGAATCTAGTTACATGTGGACATTTAACAATTCTCCAACCACCTTGACCTTAGACTTATTTAA
The DNA here is from genome assembly GCA_037957365.1 of Torreya grandis. Classification (NCBI taxonomy): domain Eukaryota; kingdom Viridiplantae; phylum Streptophyta; class Pinopsida; order Cupressales; family Taxaceae; genus Torreya; species Torreya grandis. The sequence goes on along the minus strand of JARHVA010008690.1, from coordinate 416,137 downwards.
TTAGGTGATAACCCTATAAGACTTAATGGTGGTCAAAACAAGTTGCTTACAAATAACTATAGGCATAATATTTTTAGGGGCACTAGAATCTAACAAATAATTATGCAAGTTATTACCAAACATTATGATTGTAAGTAGGAAGGGTGGGGACTTTGTCTTAGCTTTGTATATATCTACATTTACATTGTTGGTTTTGGACATATTGCGAGATTTCTTAGACAAGAATTTTAGTAATAGGTCTCTTTGATTAGTTATATGTGTTAATTCATCAAAATTAATGTTATATTTAATTTTCTTCATGTAATCTGAAATATTATACCCAATTTTATTTGAAGGAATAGATGTATCGATACTCTATTCAAAAGTAATTCCCTTTAGAGGCTCTAGGTTATTATCTGATGTAGGATCAAGAAGAGTTCCAAAGTTGTTCAAAGGAGTATAAGTAGTCAAAGGCTTCCTCTATTCTCTATTCCTTAGATGGTAGGTCTTCTTTAGGAACTACTAAAATGCATGAACTTCTTTAGAAACATCATCAAGTTTATTGTCTTCTTGAAAGGGGAAATCAAGAATTTACACCATGAAGGTTTGGTCAGTAGGATTGGATCATGAATTACCTACACCATTATCTTTGTTATGTATTACCTAAAAAGTGTCCAAATCTTATTGAAAGGCTTCAAAAGATTTAAAAAATTCAATGCAATCAATTTCTCCATGATTAGTAGTATAATTAAATTTACAATAATTTGTTAATGCAATATCAATAAGATTAATGTCCATATTCTTCTTATAAGAAGATGATTCATTGTTCTTATTTTTATGGAATTTATCATTCTAAAACCTATTATTAGGTGTATTAGACCTATAGAATGAGAATTTCCTTCATGATCTTTCACCAATATGACTAACCTATTTTTATAATTGAAGGAAGTTTGTTCTAAGATTTTGGACCATTTTTAAAATAGAGCCATTCTCAATTTTAGGGGTTCAAAGTTATGGACCTGGTTAGCACCATAAATTAGTACTAATGCTTTTTGATAATTTGGATTAAATGTATTTGTAGCGTGGACCAAGAATCCTAAGTTATGATTAGGGGTCGCATGGCTCAATGGTAATTAGTTTAGTGTTAGACTATGATTCAGGGTTATCCTATTCTAATTATTGTTGGGGAATATATTTGAGATAGGCATATGTGGATTTATATTTGGGATAGAATAATCCATTTGTCTTTGAGGTTGTATTTGATCATTAATGATCACTACTTCACAATAGGCATGGGATAAGGTGGTTATGATTGGGAGAGACCTCTTTAGGAACACAAAAGTCATGGGATTAACTAAATCTTTATAGATTTATAAAGATAAAGCATCATCAAGTTTGTAGGGCTTTATGGTTTGGTTATGCATCTATTGAAGATAGACATTAAATGACCTTATGGACTCATTAGCATCTCCTATGATGGTGGTAAATTATTGGTATAGGATGTAAGGATGGATGACCTTACCAATTTGGTCAATAAAGACATTGTTAAAACCATCCTAGCTGACAATGTAATTGTTAAGTAAATTAAGGAACCATTCATATGTAAAATTATTGAATGTAAAAAGAAATAGTTTACAAGATAAATATACCTAAATAGTGTTTAATAATCTTAATGTAAATTTGAATGATTTAATATGTTATTTAACATTTACAACATCATTTGGGCTAAACATTGGAAAATATTTCTTATGATTACAAGGGAGATCATGCACTACACTTGGCACATTAATGGAAGAATATCCTAACCATGTCATATCTCAATGAAGGTTGAACATAGGAGTACACTAGATTAGTGAATCTGGTAAAGACTTCAAATGTATATGCCTACCTTTATTTTTCCTAGCCTTCCTATGTATCTCTAGTTCTAGTAGAGGCTCTCTTGTTTCTAAATCTGATCTTTTATGGACTCCTGGCAATTCTAATTTGAGAACTTTGGATCATATTTGAAATATTATGTGTCAAATTAACCTTTATGAATAAAAAGGATCAAACTTGCACATTAAGAGAATTTTGAAAAGACTTATATAAAAAATAGTAAAGAGTGCTAACCTTTAACTAAACTCAAATATGTGTCTAGTTGTGTAAATATGATCAATATTTACACTTCTAAGCTCAAATAGTCTCAGATTTGTAAAAGATATATCAATATTTGACTAAAATAAGTTATTCTATCCTCAAATACTTTAGATTATCATATCTTAAGCTATATTTACTAGAATTAATCATTTATCTTCAAATAACTTCAATATTTGTCTAAAGGAAGCACAAATATAGGTCAAAAACTATAAAGATTGATGATATTTACACATTTGAGTAGAGAACTATGAAAATAAGTAAAGATAACACCAATATTTGATTAAAATAAACCAAAATTAGTGAAGATTCTAAAATTTCACAAAGATTTTCCCTCCTAGTACTAGTGGAGCTTTTACCTATTAATGCCTCTATGTGTATCATAGGTTCTCTAAGTGTTTAAAAAACACTTATCATTTTAGAACTCAAGGCATTCAAATAATGAGTTACATGTTGTGATAAATAGATCATCCTTGGTGAAATAAAGGTAGAGCATATACACTATTCCATACCATATATTAATTAGTAGTTGGGATCCACCTTGATCCTTACTAATATTTGCAAGGTATGTAGTATATATGCTAGTAATTGTGAATTATGATCAGACTCTAATATAAGAATATTCTAGAACATATAGTTATAATGATGTTAACCTATAGTGATTTGGTTAAATAAAAAAGCAAAAGGGAAGGGTAGAGTGGAAATAAAGTATGTGATTGTTGATCTCTGTCTCAAACATTATGACACTATTTAAATCCCAACTAAGCATGCATTAAACTAGTGTATAACATGAAATGACATATACTGAAATCCAATTATACACCAAGCTAGTTTCTAAGGATAATATGAAAGAATACAAGTAGGAATTAGATTTACTTTAAATATTGACTGATGCAACAAAATAACATAACACATCCTCATGCAAAATAAAATGAAATGAAGTAAACTTAAGTACATTTAGATAATCTAGTATTTGCAAAAATTAGGAACCTTGTATTATAGATACAAGTCTAGAATTAAAAAAAAACATTCAAATCTAAGACTTAGAATAAACAATCGAGAGAGAATCCATGATGGCACTTCACATAAATAAATTGGGACAAACTTTACAGTAATCCCTACTTGTATTAAATTGGCCAAAAGTTACAATGTAGTTTTTAGAAACTCCCTCCCATTCTACAAATGGTAATACTTCATTTTAGATGAGGCTAATGATATAAACCAATCAATCATGTTAGTTAAAAATATATAAAAATAATGATAATTTTACATTTTAAAAAAAATTCTAGAATACATTTCCCTTTTCCCAACTGGACTAACCTATATACAAATGTGTTAACAAATTTGCACATGCCTTTCCAAAAATAATCTTCCATTTTTGAATATTACAAAGTTTATAACAAAATAGAATATTACTATCTATCTGGTGGTCCATGTGATGAAGAAATCTCCTATTATTGCTAAAGAATCCTCATGCCCTTTTGGTGTTGTTCATCAACTAGATTTAAATTGATAGCTAGCTCTAGGAGACACTCATCTTATTGGTTAGCTAAGTTGTCAAAATCCCTATCATTTTTTGTCATTGATTTTTTATGCTCCTTGCCTCAATAATCTTCTCTTCTATATTTAGGACCATATTAATGATCCTACTATTGTTAGTCCTAGACTTGCCTTGGCTCTTACTTATTACTTCTTACATGACCAAGGTGACTCTATCCTTGTATTCATCATTTGGAATGATGCCTAGGGAGCTAAGCTTTTTCATTTTAGTAATCATGGTTTAAACAAGTTGTTCAATTCTATCCATCAACTCTTTTTCATCTCTTAGGATCCTCTCCAAGTTCCTTGACCATATTACCAAACCTTGGATTTTGTCAATAATTAGTCCCATGATTGTGTTTAAATGGGCTATACTAATGGTTTTAGAACCAAAAATTTGATCCTCAACTAGTATGTTGATTAGCTTCTTCATTTTATCCTTTGAATTCTACCATTTGTCTATTAAACCCTTAGCTACTACATCTTACAAGGCTAGTGGACTCTACATTTCCTTCATTGTCTTCAAGGAGTCAATCATATCATAAAAAGATGCCTTAAATATATTAATCATTTACTTAGGGACTGATAGAATAGCTTGCATCTCAAGATTTTCCTTTTGTTTTTGTAGGTTGTATATTTTTTTATACAAGCCTTTGATACCTAATTTTAATTGAGATAAATGAGCATTAGCTAATATAACTATATCCTCTTCATGGATTGGGTATTCACTGGGTCATTAACCTCCTACTAGATTCAAGCCAACAAATATTTCAACTCTCTGAAAAGTTAGCTCTTCACCCCAACCATGACCTTCTATGTTTTCACTCTTTCTAGTCTTACAATCTCTAGGTTGAATTACACATTGAGTGATGATTATATCACCTTTGGAGGATTTAAAATCTATATTTATGTGTTATTTGAGGCCCTAAGATTGTTTACTTGAATGCCACTTGACTCTTTAGGGGATGTCATCTTTCTTGTTTACTCTTCAATCATCAGAGCAACTATCCATGGCTTGAGCTCATTATGGATAGTGATGTTGACTACCTTAGTTATGGGCCATAAATGATGTAAGGTTTGAATCTTTTACATTTTTCCATATATGAACCACTAAAATATGATTAGCTCATGAATATAATTCTCATCACTAAATAAGTTAATTTCACTCAAAGGATGAGTGACGGTTAACTTTGGTTTCTTCTTGCCAAACGAGACCAATGCTAACTCAAACTTCCTCTTTTGTAGGGGTGAAACTAGAACTAGATCCAAATCAATCTCCTCCCCCTTTTACTTTTCTTTTTCTTCAGCTTAGGATTGAGGTTCTTTTGATTGTTCATCTTCTTCATATGATCTATAGGCATCAATAATTACTTTGAGTGCATCATTTTTTCCTCAGGACCTAGTGCAATCATGTCAATATACTCAATTGGGGACTCTGGTCTACTAGGTTGGGCTAAATCTGATGCCCTTTCACCAAGTATATCTTCCAATCTCTCATTTTTAGACATTTGTGTAGATTTAAATTGAGGTTATTGTACTTATGATTATGGTTTTTATGGTTGGAGAATACAAGATGGTCCAGTTAATTAGTGGTATTGTATGGGTCCCATCTACCATAATTAACTAATTGGTTTTTCATCTCTAGCCAACCTAGCCTCAAGCCTAATATTATGTTTCTTTAGCCTAGTCAATACATCTATGAAATTAAATGACCTGATGTACAGTACATCATGGACACTAGGTTGGTGTTCTTAGGTCTTATTTACTATTTTTACTTTCAAATACTTCATAATCCTATCATAAGGGTCTCATTTCCTTAACTCATATAACTATAAATTAAAGGAGTCTCTAAGTTTGGATATAGTGTCTACCTACTCCCAATTCTATAATATAGTCCTACTTATGGCCAAACAAAAAGGGTGGAGGAGTCCCTTCCTTTTGCTCTTGCATAATTCATCTATACCATGGAATAATTGATACATTGTTTTTTGGTTTGCCAATTTAATAAGAACATGGACTGGTAATTTGAGTCTCTAAGTTAGGGTCCCTTTTATTATAATCACAATATAGTCTAGGTATAACTAGATGTCCCCAATTAGCTCCACATACTTCCTAATTAGAGGGAAAACCCAACCCATAAGGATCCATGTAATGGCTTCTACTACAACTGGATATACACAATCATAAATGAATTGTATGTTATGTTTATATTGGAATATATGCAATTTATAATAGTGATGGGAAATTTTTGGTATGCCTTTAGGTGTCCAAAAATTCATGTCAAGGACTTTTGTGGTGGCTATTAGGCCATCTAAAATATAGGACATCATAAAAAAGTGATTGTTGGTTTCCTTCTTAATGGTATAGAATTGTTGTTTCAAGAAAATGTTGATCATATCTCCTAATGGGGAAGTGAGTCCCTTTTCCACCATGAAATATATATAATACACCTACATTTTTTTAACATAAGTGCTGGAGGGGGCTATATATAATATATTCAACAATGTCATGATTAATTTAATTCCCTCCCTAAACTAAGCAATTGGGATTTTACTAGTGGGGTCTATGACTACATGGGTCCCTAAGTATAGCCATGGGATAAGGATGGATTTCATGTCATTTTTTGTTAACCATTATCTAATTATGGGAAAATCCACCTAAGGTTTAGATATCTTGTAATAACTTTCAAATGTAAGAGGGCAGATATAAGCCACTTTTTTGATATTACATTCATGCACTATCATGTCTTAATCAATCTTGTAATCCTTTAAAATATGATCAATGACATTGATACAGTGTAATACCTCATGTTTTTCCATTATGTAGTGGAGATGAGTCATTTGGATGGATACTAGGTCATTATATATCTAGTTGATTATGGAATTCTTTTGCTCTTCCCTTATGATGGTCTGTATCTCCTCAATAGTCTAGAAAATTTTAGACTAGTTGTTATCTCTAGTGTTTAATGATGTAGTATAAATTATTGTCCTTGAAGATCCTTCCCTCCATGTCTAAGGTTAAATACAATTTTGTGTCTTCCTTTTTTTATTATCTTTCAACTGCCATGAATGTAAGATTTGAAAATTATTCACCAATGGCTTAAAATTTTTCTCTAAATTAATTTATACTTGTCTAAATGATAATATGGATCTCTTTGGCTTGTCTATGATTGATTTGGGCTCAAATTAGGGTGTTTACAAAGGTTAGGGATTCTCTATAGCTTTAATGGTGATGGCTGCTTAGGCTTAGGTGAATTTGTGCTTTGGATTTGATTTAGACCCTTTCCTTTATACCTTTACCTTTTTGTGCCCACAAAATATTTGATTTTGTCATTTTATGCTTGATGGCATCTATGTGGTAGTCATCTAGAAATTTTCATGGCATTTTAATTAAGGCTTTCAAATCACTAGCCATTGTATTTTAAAATTTGTTTTGCCTCATGCCATCAAATATCTATACACAAATAAATCTAGGTCATTGATCGTTATCTTGGGACTTGTATGGTATTGGTCTTTATCTAGTTTGGGCTTTGTGAATATGCCACTTGTCATCCTTATAGGCCTCTTAGACTCTACACCCTATCAATTATACATGGAATATGTGTTTTCCATGTATCAAACCCATGGGCCTTAGGAGGTTCCATTAAATAGTCCATGTTTATTACACTCCATCCGATCAATTTATTCTTATAACTATGAGTCATCGATCCTACAAAGGTGCACGAGCTTTAATTAGAGTCAGGATATAAAAAAGAACATAGGTTAAAGACTTTAGGTTAAATATTATTTTGTGTTAATAAAAATGATATAAATTTTAGGATAAATTTTTAAGGTAAGCCTTAGAACATAATATAAAGGGGGCTTCCCCCAGATGATTAAATCCCTAACATAATTTTTATCATAAGGCCTTATAGTATTAATAAATATAATTGGAACCTTAGGATAGAGACCTAGATTAAGTGTATGTCTATGAATATTATACCATAATATCATTTTACTATTGAGGTTCAAAGACTCTAAGTGATTTTATATTTTAAAAAGGGGGTCCCATTGATTTGTAACATAAGTAACAAGCTTTAGAAATGTTTTCTAGAACAAATTCATTTATCCTAGTAAGGTGGTTGATGATCTTTAATTTGATGGCCTCGTGGACATCAAGGATGGATTTAGAGACGTCAAATGACATTTATGAGAATATAAAATTTAAGGTCATTAAGTTAATTAGGCTCCATAAATATTGACTTTGATACATTCCATCCGACCATCCTTTGTGAGTAAGAAAAACCATCGATCATGATCCAAGTAGTTGCACACCACTAGTCCTTGTAATCAAAAGAGGATCAAGTTATCTTAGGGTTGTATATTAAATTTAGACTAAGTTATAAGCCTAAGTCTTTAAAGAATGATAAAATAGGACTGTTCAAACATTATAATGATAATCTAGGGCTTTATCTTGAGGTTTCATTGTATTAAAAAATACAGTAAACCTTAGGGTAAAAAACTTAGGTTAAGTCTACATTTTGATGGACGAGGACCTTTTAACATTAAGATAAAATGTGGGAGTGTCATGTGGTGATTCTATGGGGCCCTTGAACTCTGACCCTCCTAACCTAGAAGGACCTATAGACCATTAACCAAGATCTAAGTTCTTGATATGGTGATACTTGTCATCCTCATGGGACTTTCATGGGTTTTTGACATTATAACATTGTATCCACTCCATTAGATCTATTTTGTGTAAGCATCCATGGATCATTGATTTTGATCCAAGTACTTGCATATGATTGGCTCATATGATCAAAAATGGATTAAATGAGGCCAAGACTATATAAAAATGGGATTAAATTACCATATGAGTCCTAAGATTTCAAATAAAAGGGCCTTTGGAATGATTAAGTCCCTAACATAAGTTTTATCCTAAGGTTTCATTATATTAATAAATATAACTAAGACCTTAGGTTAAAACTTGGGATAAGTTTGTGTTGAATAAAAGGGATCCCTTTTAATATTTGATTTTGGTGTTGTGCCATTAGATCTTTGACCTCTGCTTAAGCATGGACCATCAATCTTGACCTGAGTGATCACATAGGATTGGTCTAATGGATCAATGTTTTAGATTCATTGGGCCTACTTCATTCCATTTGATCATCTTCTCCCAACAAAGTGAAATTCATTGATTTTAAAAAGAGGCAACATACTTAAGTCTGAGATAGTTAATGTGGGGACTTAGGCTAAGGTCTATTTCATGTTAATAAACATGAATGGGGATTTAAGACTAAGAATTTAATCTAATTTCATAATAAAAATAACTGATGACATTAAGAGAGACCAAGTTAATAAAAAAAAGGTCCTTGTAAATATAAAAGTCAAACCTTGTTTACAATAAAAGGGGAGCCAAAAAAGCTCAAAATATAAAAAGAACAAACCTATAATTTAATACCAAGGTTTGGTCATGTTGAAAAATATGACCAAGCTTTAACATAAAATTTAGGCTGGAGTATAAAGTGTGTTTAAAATGTTCCCACCAAATTTTCTCCCACCAAATTGGATTTAAACTAAAGGTTTAAGATAAGGTTTTATAAAGGAGGGCTTCAGAACATGAATTCAACTTTGATTTCTCATAGACCAAAGGCTAGTAAAAGTATGAATATGATTAATCTGCAAACTCCAAGTGTAGTATGTTATAAGAGGGTCACATGAAACCTATAACTAAAACATGAAGATCCATTATCAAAAACATTAGGCAAGGTTAAAGTAGAACCATGAACAAATAGGCTAGCCTTATTATCCATGGATGATCTTAAAATTCAAATAACCTACATAACATGTCAAGTTCTTTAGTTTTAAGGTTAAAAGTTTGTACAAGGGTCCCTATTTTTTAGAAATAGGGTATTTTAACCTCAACAAACCCCTATTATGGTTATATCCACTTTGGGTATAGATAGAGGGAACTTGGGAATCATACAATGGATGTATGGAAGGGGTAGGATGGGGAATCATTGGGGAATGCTCTTATACTTTATTTTCTTGGGGAAAAAGAATTCCTAAAATTTACACAACTTAAGTAGTTACATAAGAGGAAGGGAAATACAAAGGTTGAGTTACCTCTTATACTTAAATGACACTTTGGGAGGGTTATTGATGTTGGTTTTATGGATACCATGAAAATTTATGAGGTATCCTCTTAAATTTTAGGATTGGTGAATGAATATTCAATCCAATGCATGAATTATAGGGTTTTGGGTTTTATAAACAACCTAGTGGTGTAATAGTGGTGATTGGAGTATTTGTTTACCTTAGATGGTTTGGATATAATGTGAGTTTAGACCTACTTAAGATGGGTGGATTGATGATGAATATAACCTAAGTTGGGTAGGATCATAAGAAACACAAAAGATAAATATGGGTATAAAAGAGAATAAGGTTTTTGAATCAAATAATATGAAACCCTTCTAACTTTGATCTTAAACTAGAGGTTGGATAAATAATAAAGAATTAATACTTGATCAAAATTATTGTTGGTACATAGAAATTTGAACATCGTTAAGATTCTAAGGAAATAAGAATATAATGAAATTTAATGCACATAATCAAAGGCTTCAACATTTGTGTTATTGAAATTACACGTATACAAAGGGAGATTATGATTATTATGCAAAATCATTAAAATTAGCTATTGCACAATACAAATAAATATATCAAAAGAACATTCATGCACATCCAAAAGAATAAGATACGAGATTGGTGGAAATTATTTTAAACCTAAAATTTTTGGAGAAGAACAAGATTTTTAAATCAATATCAATTACAAAAAAAATTCTCAAAAAATCCTATTGATCTTAATAACCAAATTTCTCCTCCCTTTGGGATTGGAAAGATACAAATATATAAATGATTGAGGAGGGGATGCCTCATCCTCCAAGTGAAGTCCAAATTTACATATCCAATTTTAGAATTGTGTGAAAAAATTTCATTCATATCATATATGTATGAAAAGTGTGTACATAAATAATATCCATCATCCAAAATATAATACATATATTCCCAAAAAATTAGGACCACCAATCCCAACTTAATCTAGAACATGCAAAAATATATTTATTTAAGGTGGTGCTAATGTGGCACCATTATAAGAAGAAAATGGTTGCATGATATATTTTGGATATTAAGTTACTATAGTCAGCATTATATCTCCTTGAGGAATCAAAACCAATCTTGTTGGTGTATACGTCATTGCATATCTACAAAACTAGGGACCTTGTGATGATATGGAAGTAGTTATAGTTGGTTTTCTACTTTGTGGTGACTTTATAATCTCATATGCAGCTTTGAATTTCTCAAAAAATAAGTGAACAAATTTAAACTCTTTATTAATAATGTCAAAATTGAGCATGTAAGGCTTGAATACTTTGAAAAACTCACTCATCAACCTATGTGTTATTTCTAAGGCCTTAAATCCTAATCCAAGGGATTTATCCTTAGTTACTCTATTATTAAAAAATTGGTTAGACAAAAAATTATTCTTTAGTATTATAGATAGTTCCATCAAATTCCTTCCTAAATTTATATATAGTTGCTTTAAAAATTAGGCATGTATACTAATTGCCTACTCAAGGTTATTATATCTATTACCCTCATATATTTCAAAATATCTAAGGCCTTGCTTTCCTAGCATGAAAACTACCATATAAAGGATTTCATATATACATTCCAATTAAAGTCACCATCCCTCTTTGAAATTACACATCTCAAATCCCAAAAAACATCATAGGTAAACATTAGGTTTATGTGATTGAATGTACGTTTTCTCACACACTTAACTAGGAAGTTGAGCCTCTTTTCAAACTCTTTTAAATGGTTCCATATTTTTATCACATTTACCCTTTTTATCTAAGAGACACAAATATAAACTCAAATTTTATTACAATTGTTGTACAACCTTGTATTTGCACTCTGGACATTGTTCACAATTTCACGAGGAGAATGTATTCTTTATCTCTATAAAAACTTCTGTTGTGCTTGCTCATAGATTTTATACATATATTTCATGGCCTCCCTAATTTAATCCATGAAATAAAAATAATACTATGCATATTATTTAAGATCACTTTGATTTTTTTTGGGATTCTTGGCTAACGAAAATAAGGTTTCCCTTTATTATAGAAGTATCTCTTCCCATATGCTTGTATTCACCACCTTAATTTTTCTCACCATTTAAATTATATATATATATATTTAAAAAGGGTGGATACCATGGGTATCTCTATGAGGATCAACTTTTTTATATCATCTATTTGGCCTTATATCTCTTTAACACATTGGGGCATAATGAGTTCCCCTTGTTCTTCAAGTTGACTAGGGTATGTATAGGCAGGAGGGGGTGTAATCATGGGAGGTGAATTAATTACTTGACATGCCATTAAAGAACTTATTTTTATTGGTAATTTAAAGGGAGGATAAATAATCCTTCACCATCTTGATACTTATCTTAGAGGGGTGATTTATGCCACATATTTTGTCTGGACTAGAGTTTAAAAAAATATCATTGTGGTAAATTGTATGGGTGAATATTGTGGAAATAGTAGATAAAATTGAGATAAATTTTTTGAAGGGAAACGTGGCCCTCAAGGATTTAAAATAAAAACCAAATCTAAATTATCAAAATAGACTCTCACACTAGGAGCAATTATTTGTGTTGGTGTGGGAAAAATATAAGAATAAATAGAACAAGAAATTGATGTCCAAGTAATAAAAGGTGATAAATTTATAGATTGAGTATCTACAAAAATAATAGAATAATAAAGAGAAGAAATTACCTTATTAATATTTTATATTTCAATGTCAATAAGAATATACTAGTCTACTAATATGACTAGAGTTTCTTCTTCATTTAATAGGCTTGTTAATTTCACCCTTTTTTATCTCCACCTCTTCCTCTATAAGAATCTATTGGACTCTTGCTTCACTTAATTCATGCTCTAGTCCCTTCATCATTTATACATTTTATTCTTCATAATCTATAGGATAATTAACTAGTGAAATTACTTGTCCCTACTCTTCCTCATTTATTTACTCATCAAAGGATCCTCCTAAGGTAGCTAGACCAAATGATGGTATTTCTTCCAATTATTGAATTTTAAAATTGGATAATATATATATAAATTTCACTTGGTGAGTAATGGTATGGGGAATATTAGGTGAAGGGGAAGATGAAATTAATTAATGAGACACAATAGTAGAAATTAATAATGTGGGTGGTGAAGGGATGGGTAGTGAAACAATAGTGGTGGGGGAAATAGTGGATGGAAAGGAGACCAGTATGGTAAAGAATATTTGAGGATTGTAACCAAATTTGTGTTAATGGGTGGATATGGAATCATTAGAGGTGTTTAATTGGAAGGAGGATCAAATGGGAGAGATGACAAATAACTTTTCAAAAATTTATAGAGACTTACTTGTGTGACCAAAGTGAGTGGAGATAGAGGTTCCCAATAAAATGTGTTGATTTTTCCATTGAGTGGAGGTGAATTCCTCACAACTCTTATTTTTATACCAAAAGTGGTATCAATTAGATGAATGAATTTTGGATGAGAACTAGGGAGTCCTTTGAGAATATCCTTCCTAAACTAGAAATTTTCATCCCTTTGACTTTAAGGCTCTCCCTTTGATATATTAGTCTCTTACTATGTGAGGGATGGAGGTTTATCTTGTTTATCTAGGTCTTGAGGTTGCGGCTAAGGTCACTGATTACTATAGGATATTTTTTCTTTACCATTTCATTTTCTTATTCTATGGTGTTTTTTGGTTTTACTAGATGGTTTGGGTTATGATCATTGACATCTTAGTATCCCTCATTTGATTCCAAAACATTAAAAAAGATAGAATCATGTTTATCTTCTTGGTATCCATATCTAATGGTCACCCATTTTATTTCCTTGAGGATCTTAAGACAATTACTAACTTTTCTCAAGTTTCCCATTCTCTAAATTGGGATACCTTTAAATTATAATGGGTTATGACCTTTCCCACTTGATTTAGGTGTTACCTCACTATAAAATAAAGCTAACCAATGCTTAATGGGGCCTTGTAATAATAATCCTAGTATTTAAGGCTAAGTTACTCATATGTACTATTATACAACTAGTGTGTAATATTTTGTTTTACCACCTTATTTGGGATGTGGTGTGGCAAGAATAGAAGGGATGCTCTTGTTCCCTCAATTCTAGTGATGGTAAAATCTAGGTAGTACCAATAATATCTAATTATGGAGATTATATTTCTCAAATTATTAGGTATCCTAAGTATGTGAGTGTCATAAATAACTTGATAGACTTGAGGATAAACATATTCACAAATTTTGGTGATCTCATTCCTAAATCTATAAACAAACAAGAAAGAATAATCCCCAGTAATTTTGTTATTTAAGTACTTCATGAAGGGATCCCATAGTTCCCCATGAGATGTATGGACCATCCTAATGACTAAAAGTAATGAATAGGACATCATATATAAATTTACATCAGTTGTACTTTATTCATGTCTAAACCTTTATGCCTTTAATCTAATGATGATGATTCCCTTAGGGATATAATTTTATCTCAAGGTAAAAAAATATCCTTAAATGGGACCTATTCCACCTTCATGTAAGTAACACTTTAAAATCCATCAACATATTTATAAGGTATATTTATACCATAATCCCGTACCTAAACTTGATTATGGAATTTCAGGAATTACCTCCTTTGAGATTTAATTTCTCTCCTTTTAGAAAACATTATTTCAAATTTAATTCTATAGTGTTATGCTCCATTCTTACATTAGCTAAAACTTGATTATATGCACCTTCATTCCTTGGAAGACTAATATACCTCTCAAACACCCACCTTGAAACAAATTCAACTACATTCCTTCATTTTCTAAGGTGCAAACAATCCCCAATGTAAGTGTCATTAAAGAACAAATCATGGAGCAAGTCTATGCAAAGAATTTCTTTTAGATTTATGGTCATATTATGTATCCCAAAGTTATTATTAGTATGAAGTCATTTATATACTTCTTATCCTCTTGAAATATTCCATCCTGTGTTAATTATGGTGTTATAGACTCCACTACATTCCATATGGATGAGTAATAAAGAAACATGAAATCCAATGCACCATTATCAAATGTGGTGTCTATATATTTTATGCTCTTAGTGATGGAGTATGAGGAGGGGGATATGCCATTAGATGGTTGTAAGGAATTAGCTTTAGAAATGTGAGTTTGGGTATTCCTTTTTTAAACTATTTTAACATATTTCTAAACTCACAAAAAAACTATGGATTTTAGTTGTTTGAGAGCTCAAAATTGCAATGTTGAACTTGTGGATTAATGGCAAAGAAAATTGTGCTTTATTGTATTTTTCATATATTTACAAATCTCAAGTATTTAATGCACATTTAATGTGACATAAATGCAAATAAAACCTTTTTATTTTGTTCTTTTTTAACTTTAAATTTTCCAATCATCTCTAGTGGGTTATTACTTACCGTGTGGTAATTTTTTTCTAATATTTATTTACCCAGTCAACACTTCGAGATAGGTGTTTATTTCTCACCTATATGCCTTTTATTAGCTATTGAAATATTTATTTAAATTTTGGTCGTGCATCCCTAGATTTCAACACCTATCTTCATCTCATTTTTCCAAGGTCCTTAGATTCATGATTTTGATTTATATGCTCCACGGTTGTGAGTTAAAGAGATTGAGATACATGGAGCAATATCAAGGATCCATAGATATTTTAAATTCAGACTATATATGTTCCCTAAAAGGTTAAAGGTGGTTATGATGTTGACACATGGTTTGATCTTAGGGCTTAAGGACTTGAAGACTTGGGGTCATATCATCATGGGGTCATTGATTTGGTATTAATATCATAATTATCTTAGTGAATGGGATTGTTCCACCTATCCTTATCTTAGAGCTCAAAGTTATAAAAATAATTAGGATTTGTTTTGACTTTTAGGTTTTGGGTTAATGTGATTATTCCACATGGTTTAATCTTAGGGTTTTGTGGACTTGAAAGGATTTGAATTTTTATGAAGAAAACTTTATCTCAGTTGAATGTGGTTTCACGTCATTGATATACTATGATGATTTGGAAACCAATAAGGTAAATTTTTTTTTTTAAACTGTGATGGGTTATGATTAATGAAATGAATCCACTTGTCAATATTAAAGGGATATAATATTTTAGGACTTTTGAATTTTTAGCAAAGGCCAAATAGCCAAGGAAGAACAAGATCCTACCACCTATCCCAATCTTAGAGTTTTAAAAACTTTGGGAAATATGAATATTTAGGAGCTCTAAGAATTGATAATTTAATAATTTTTGAAAAGGTCATGGATATTCATGAAGGTATTGAAACACTAGGGCATAATATATATCTTGGTTAATCAATAAGAAATATAAGTTCACTTTTGAGAGAAAATATGAAAATCCAAGGATAAAAACTAATGATGTTGATTTTTTGCACACCCCAAAAAAATTTTGAGGTAGCCTCTATCATTTTAGGATCTATGAATGAAGATTCACTCCAAGGCATGATTTGTGGGGTATTGGATTTTGTAAATAACTTATTGGTGGAATAACGATAAGTGAATCAATTTGTTTACCACATTCATTTGGTAATGGATGCATCTCAATCTACTTGAGATGGGTGGACTGATGATGTAGAACCTTAAGTGGGTCTAACCAAAATGAACTCAAAAAGAGGGAAAGCTAAGTCATAAAATGAGGCCTATGGATCAAGAAAAATGAAACCTTTCTAAGACACCACTTTAACTAAAGGTTAGACAATTAATCGCAAACTAATGTTTCTTGCAATATTATAAAATCAAACCAATAATGAAGCACAATTGGACATCAAAGTAAATAAGAAATACAATAAAATTAAGCATGTATAATCAAAGGTTTCCATGTTTAAGAGATTACATTAGCACATCTACAAGGGGAAATTATGATTAACATACAAAAGTTAATTCAAATCAACAATAGTTAAATAGGAATAATTGTATTGAAAAGAAAACTCATGAACAAATAGAAAACTAAGATACTAGAATGACATCACCTTTTACACAATCCATAGGTTTAGCTAAGAACCGATATTTGCACATCAATATCAATTACATAACTTTCCTCAAATTTTCCTATTAATTTAAATACCCAAAATTATCCTCCCTTTGGGACTGGGAAGATACAAGTATATATAATCTTGAGATGGGAAAGGCCTTGTCTCTCAAGTGAATTTTATAAATTCATGTTCAAAAATATAACCATGTGTCAATCCTCATGCAAAACATGCATGTACAATGATGATAACCCAAAATAGAGTTTTTTGATTAAAATATAATATATACATTGAAAATAAATTATGAAATTAATGTTCCAACTTACCCAAACATGTAAATAAATATGTATAATTGGAGGGGGTTTGATGTGGAACTAATGAAAGAAGAAAATTATGGGATAAAAACTATAGAATCTAAAGTAGATATAACTATCATTGAAACTAGAGTTATAATTAGAACTAGTATTATCACTATAAATATTCCTGAGTTTTCCACCAATGTAGTTGAATTAGTGACAATTGGTAGTGGTATATAAGGATCCTCATCTGTGTTTGCACTAGTGTGTATTTTAGTACCTGAGTACCCTAAGGTGTTGTAAGTGTTTCCCATGATATTGAAATTGATTTATTGGCTACTTACATCTATAGATATAATGCATGGCTCACTTGGAAATAAATGTTAATGAGATCAAAACCAAGCAAATGCCTATTAAAAAATTATGGGGTCCTATCCATCAACTTCTTATGCATACATAATGTATATTTCACCTCCATATAAAGTGTCTCAATTCTAATATTTTTATCTCACAAAAAAATCACTAGATCCATAATCTCATCATCAGTCTTATATATCATGACATCAATCTCAACTTGAAAGTTGTTAAATATTTCTCAAAGAAGATTTTTAAAAATGGGCTTAAGCACTAATTAGTCATAATATATACTACCCATCTTTATTGATTTTAAAATTTGTGTTAGAAATTACATCTCTTGATTTCATTCAAATAAGTTTTACCTATTATTAGTAACAAAATTTTGGTCCCATGCCACCTTATATGTTGTTATTAAAATTTACATGAGCATAAGCTTTAATCCTAGTTTTTTGGATTAAAAAGTGAAGTTTTCCATTAGTTTCATTTATTTTAATGAATGAATGAATTATATACCCCAATTTAGGTTGGGATGTAGTCCTAGAAAACCTTATTAAATTAATGGTGTCATATAACTTATGAGCCACCCCTATAGGTTATCTACAATTTCCTTGGGAGACTGAATGATGCTCCTTTTGATGATCTCTAAATAGATTGAGAATAAATTTTCAACACTTATTTTATCACCCCTATATTGGCATATACAAAACTATAAGGATCCTATTTGTACCTATCTAGGTCTAAGGGATTTAGATTTCTTGTCTTTGTTAGAGATAATATGTCTTCTTTTTATTCCAACTCATCAAGTTGTCCTTTTTCAACTTCAATATTTAGTTTCACCTTTATCAAGGTATTATTTTGTCTATCAAAATTAAATTTTTCTATTGGTTATTCAGTAATTACTAGGTCCTACCTTCCTTATTCTTCTTGTTTCAACTACTTGATCCATACAAGGATGACATAGATTCCATAACTTTTGATCTATGTATTTTAGAGGAATTTCATCAAATTCAATCATATTTGCTTGGCATGGTATATAAAGATGATCTCAATTTAGTTAAAGGGGACATCATAGGGATAAGGGGGGACCTAAATGGTTTATGGGATAAATTACAACACATAAGTGGGAAATTGGCCAAATTTTGAGCTCAACCATTGCAAAATAATACCACCATTCCATATTTTTTCTCCTCCTCTAGAAAATCATAATGCTAATTATCATTTTATGATAATGTTTCCAAAAGTAGACCTACACATGTTTTATGGTAATGATCCACTCACATGGACCACTCAAATTGAAAATTTATTTAATCTACATGAGAATCCATTCTCTCAAAACGTGGTCATGGCCTCTTTATATATATAACCTAAGTAGTTCATTCGGTATTGATGGTTTTGTGCTCAAAATAGAAATAATGTTTACTCATTTTCCTATTTTGTATTTTTTGAAGAGTTATAGCTCCACCATCATAATAATTCCTTGGAAAACTACTTTGGCTAGCTATCCAAATAATGCCAAATAAGGACTATAAAGGATTATATACATCAATTCTAAAATATCTCCTTATGTGTTGATTACTCCACAATATGAATCATTATAAACATAATATATCATCCTTCACAACCATTAATATACCATTTAGGTTGAGCATTGAATGTAGTCTTAAGGCTTATAACTAGTCTAAGGTAGAATATGAATGCTTTTATCTCTTTAAGCTCATGTGAATTTGGGTTATCATTCTTTACATAATATTCTAACTATTTTCATGTTTAGTCCTCCATTTTTTATATGTATAGGTATTATAACATCTAAATAAGAGTCTTGATATGATTATGTGAAGATAAGGAATGGCCTTAGTCATAAACCCATCATTCTAGCAAAGCTTTGGACTTTGTCAAGTATTTTATGGACATCGGTATATAGATATGGATTTTGATAGTTGAGTTACAAATTTTGATAACCAAGCTACAAAATTCCATAGAAAACTAAAAACTCATCTAAAACATGTTTCCAATGCATTCCAAGGTTCATTCAACCATTCCATGATGATCTATACTCCCATTATATGTATCTTTCCATTATAGAAGCTAGTAGATATAAGTTTCAACTTTGGACAAGATGATATAAATAAATTGTATATGGGACTTGATAACCAAATATAGTTGGAAGAAGAAGTTTCAAATCCCATGAGGATCTCCCCAATTATGTGTGGATAGTTTTGTAATACTCTTCCCTATTTTGGTCATCTAAACAAATCTTTATGAATAATCAATTATTTATCTAGTTATGTTATTACCATTGTATCGAATAAAAGGAAAATCCTTGCTTGATCTGAAGAGTGTGAAACATTTTAATAATTATTATTTTGAATACAAAATAAAAGAAGATTTTGTGGCAAAGGATAGTCTTTCATTTTTATGCATTAGTCAAGATTAACTTTTAAGGACTAAATTATTTTTACCGTTAATCCAAGGGTGAGCAAGGGCCCACTCCCCAATGAGATAAGACATGTGTACTATTGGTATTTATAATTTTTTCTTATTTGTTTTTAATTTTAAGTAATATAAATACTTTGTTTGATTAGATTCATAACTTTTAGGTCAAATATACTATTAATGTGTGTGTTTTTTACAATTCAAATGAACATTTATAATTTCATTAATTTCACTTATCTTAATTCTAAAACTTAGCTTAAGTGTGAATTTGATATTCAATTTGAATGTGTTTACTTTTTAATAAGACTATGTGATTTATTTCTGTTAGGACTTATTCCAAAGTCTTAACTTAGTTTAGGATTTTGGTAAGTTAATTAAATAAATGTAAATGGGGTATGATTATTTTTATAAAGACACCCCTATAAATTTAGTTTTATACTAGAGTTAATAATAAAACTACTTTATGCGTTGCATTCCTATAAATAGTTGGTTTTAGGAGTTAGTTGGTTTTTATCGTTCATGAGGTGAAAACTATTTATTCATGTTTGGCTTTGTAAAAAGGGTTAACAACATATTGGCACCCTTTCTATGTACTTATTTTTTAAAAATTAATAAAATACTTTTGGACCCACACTTAGTGGGCACAAGATTCAACCTAAGTGGATTATGTGTTATATGTGGTATCAGATCATGGTAATTGGGAGCATGATGAATTTTGGTGAAAGCAAAGGTGAAAATTTATTCACATGGAAAGAAAGAATTCTCACATGAAGTCAAAATTGAAAAAATGCATGAGTGGAATAAGATATGCCTTTATTAACTTTGGTCTAAGGTTAAAATTTTGAAAAATTATTAAAATATTTAATTTTCAAAATATTTCACATTAGCTTATGAGTAAATCTGCATTTTAGTCAGTTTGTGTTGTATGGCCATATTCCTATAATAGTAATAAGACCTCGGGTCCTTCATTTTTTCCAACATTATATAATGTTTCTCAAGCTATATTTTGATGAAATGCGATTTACAAAGCCTATTTTTTCTCAAACAACTATTTGTAGGACTTTTTTCAATTTCAAAACATTTGTGATCATATAGTACAACTTTAATTTTTTAAAAATCAATGTGGACAATTTTTTGTGTTTAAGTTTCTAAAAGATCAAATATAGTATCCAAGTGCATCGAAGATGTTAGGAAAGATGAATTTTTGAGTTGTATCATCTAAATTTGAACTAGTACAGCCTCTTCAGTGCCCAATTCCTCAAAAAATAGATTTACTTCATTAAAATTCTCTCTAATAGTCTCAAATAGAGTCAAATCTAAAATGGAATGGCCTTGTACAAAATTATATGGCTAGGAGAAATGAAAGAGTGGTTTTAGATTTTTACAAAGGTTCCATGGCATCTAAGATCACATTAGAAATCTCAAGTAAATAAAAAAATTCATTTTCTAAAGTTTCTAATTAAATTTTTCAAAAAAATAGGGTTTGAGTGGGTCCTACACAAGCTAAACAAAGTGTTGTTTTTTACTTGGAAAATCTTTCTAGATAAATAAGATCTTACAATGCCCAAGTAATTTTTTTTATTCCCATAGAAAAAAAACTCAAGCTTATATGTAAATTTCTCTCTTTATATCTTGTAAATGCTCTTAGAGCATTTGGAAGGGATAATTTTGTGTAAATCTTTGAGAGAAGGAGGTCAAAGGTTTTAATATCTTTTTTGGAAGATTTGTATATTTGGTATATTCTTTTTGAAGGGAATTTTCCTTTTCAAAATGCTTATTATATGCTTTTCAAGTTGTAAAAATAATACATATTGTAAAATCATGAAAATTAGTAATAGAGGTTTGGTTCTTTTGCTTTTGGTGAAATAAGGTTGTATTTCAGTGAAATGAGGGTGTATTTTGGTGAAGCAAAGGTGTAATATTTTATTTTTTGGTGAGGTTAAGTGAAAAACCCATCAAAAATATTTTTTTCTCTATGTGGAGGTTAAGTCAAAAATCCCATAGAAGCATTCTCTTGTGCAAAATGCTATTAATGAATGTGTTGTTTCTTTCATTTGTCGTACTTATTTTGAATTGTGTCACACTTACTTTTATTTTTCACACTTTTTTCATCTCAAGATGAAAAATATTCATAATTTTATTTTATATGGTGATATATTAATGATTTCTAATTATTCTTATTATAAACATTTGATGAAAGCTCCATTAGTTTTTAATGAGCTATGGGATGTTGTAAAGAATTAAAATCCTACATTGCCTATAGAACAATCCAAACTTGATGTTTTTAATCTACATGATTCTAAGGCCCTATATTTAATCAAGTTTTTTTTTACTCAAGATAGTTACATATTTAAAAATATCCTCATAATTACATTTCATGGAAAACCTTATCTAATTTTTATGATAAAAAACCTAAGCTTAAGAAGATAGACATCCACATGTAGTTTTTTAATTCATCATTAGAGAAAGATAGGGATATGGGAGAGTACATGTCTAAGTTAAATAATATTGTTACTAAGTATACTAAGGTTGGGTTTGGAAAAATAGACAATGATCTCATAATTATTACTGCATTGAAAAGACTACCTAAATCCTATAGGAAACTTGTAGAAATGTTGTATGTCTCTGATAATATCACAAGCATTAATTTTGATAAATTTGATGAGTTTTTTATTCAACATGAACTCTCTCTACCTAATAAATCCAAGAAAATCAAGGAAGACCATGTTTCATATTCCAAGCCTAGTTCATCTTCTTTTGGTCAACAAAACTATGGAAGGAATAGTTATAGAGGGGGTTAAGGTTATAAAGAAGGTAGATTTCAAAATTGAGGTAGAGGATATCATGAGAACAATTACTCAAAACAAAAAAATATCCATTCATTTAAATGAGATGAGTGATAGAGGATGAGGTCATAACTCTTATGGAGGTAGAGGTTGAGGTAGATCAAATATTTAGTGTCATAGATGTAGGAAATTTAATCATATTGTCTCTCAGTATAGGATTCCTTTTGATAAAATTTAGAGGCCACAAAAAGTGACTAATTATAACTCTTCTCAATATTTTGACCATGATTATGAGTCTAGCAATTTTCATGAATCTGCATTCACTTCTTTAGGGAACATTACTTATATGGAATATGAGGCTAGAGATGAGCTCAAAAATGTATGGGTTTTAGATACAAGAGTAACCAAACACATGACATTTAGGCAAGAATTTGTTTATAATTTTAAAGAATCTTCTCTCTCTCTCTCTCTCTCTCTCTCTCTCTCTCTCTCTCTCTCTCTCTCTCTCTCTCTCTCTCTCTCTCTCTCTCTATCTATCTCTCTCTCCTCTCTCTCTCTCTCTCTCTCTCTCTCTCTCTCTCTCTCTCTCTCTCTCTCTCTCTCTCTCTCTCTCTCTCTCTCTCTCTCTCTCTCTCTCTCTCTCTCTCTCTCTCTCTCTCTCTCTCTCTCTCTCTCTCTCTCTCTCTCTAGTGTCCTTAGTAGATAAGTCTATGCATACTCCATAAGCTCTTCGGTCAATTTGGATTTTCTTTCCTAGTGGATCTATCAAATACTTGGAGAATGTTTGGTATGTTCCCACATTGAAAAACCACCTTATTTCCTTGGTAACTATTTGAAAGAAAGGTTATTAGATTATGCTTGAAAATGGGCTCATTTATATCAATTCAGTGAAGGATGGATATAAAACCATGTATATATGATATGAGGATGGAAAATTGATTAGACTACATTATAATGTGGTTCTTCCCATAAGATAACTTGAGGAAATTATTGATACATGTATAGGTACTATGTTTACATAGTTATTGTGGCATATTTTCTATGGACATTTGAATGTTTAATATTTAGTGCAATTGTAGAGATATGGTATGGTGACTGGGTTACCCACTTTTCACAAAGATATTATTCTTTATGAATCATGTGTTTTGGGTAAATCAAATTAGGAAAAATTTCCCAAGAATTATTCATGGAGAGATAATAGATGTTTTACAATTAGTTCATAGTGATGTATGTGACATGAATAAGTCATCCATTGGAGGGTGTAGTTATTTTGTGATGTTTATCTATTATTTTTCTAGGATGACTTGGGTGTTTTTCATGAAAAATAAATCAAAACCTTTCACTAATTTTTTTATTGGTTATACTTAGTTAAAAAAGAAACTGATTCACACTTGGCCACTCCTCATTTAGATAATGGTGGTGATTATAATTCAAATTAGTTTTTAAATTATTTTTGGGAACATGGAATTCATTGACAATATAATAATGCTTATACCCCATAGCAAAATGGAGTATCTAAATGGATGAATAGGACTTTAAAGGGCACAACATGAGCTATCTTACACTATAAATAGATTGATTATAAGTTTTGGGATGAAGCTATTGGTACTACAATGTATTTGAGATATAGGTCCCCTACATCTACACTTTTGGGACAAACTCGATATGAGGCTTGATATGGTTTTAAACTAAAATTTAAAAAATTGAAGGTTTTTAGATGCCTTCATTTTGATTTAGTTCCCACTAAATATAGAATTAAGTTGGAACCATGAAATCAAAATTGCATCTTTCTTAGATATTAATACAATAAAAAGGTGTATCATTTTATTACACATGATATATGAAAATTAATAGTGATTCAAGATGTGTTATTTGATGAATTTGGTACTATGAACACTACAGAGATTGATTCTCAATTTGATATATTAGAGAAGAAGATTATGAAATGTGACATGGGATTAAATAATGAGGGCAAATCTCATAGGTTGTGGTATGAGACTATTATCCCTTCTATTTTCTCTCCTTACTCCATTATTTCATAGGTTGATGACTTGGAAAATTTTGAAAATTCTCTAAGTCTTCCTTTTAATGGTGCACATGATTATAATTTTAGGGTTCTTTATTTAAACAATTTATATAAGTATCCAAAATGGGTTAAAAGTAATTTTTCTAACTTGAAAGTAGATGAAATTGGTCTCAAGTCCTAGGATTTCTTGTAAATAGGTGAACTATGTAATGGTTTTTACAACTTATTCCACTAAGCCATCTACTTTTAAGAAGGCTTCTACTGAATAGGTTTGACAATAGGGCATGAAAAATGAGTATGATGTAATACTTAATAATAATACATGGGTTTTGGTTGATCCTCCTCCACATGTTCAAACCATAATATGCAAATGGGTTTATATGACTAAGTATAAATTGGATCACTCCGTTGATATATATAAGGCAAGACTTGTTATGAAAGGTTATGTACAATAAGAAGGTATTGACTATGAGCAAACATTTTCACCAACTTCAAAATGGAACACTATTCATATGGTCCTTACCTTAGTAGCATAGAATTATTTTAGAGTACATCAAATTGATGTTAAAAGTGCCTTTTTGAATGGTGATTTATAAGAAGAAGTATATATGAAACAACCCCAAGGTTTTGAAAAATGTTGGGGGATCAAACCAACAATAGATTACACTTGTGAAAGCAATAAATGCAGAAATAAATCAGATAGATAAGTAACTGAAATGATAAATAGCACAGAACAAGATATACAAGAAAACACCTTGAAAACTTGTATTGAAACTCTTTACAATAGGAATACAATATGAAGAAACTTCGTTCTTCCACACCTCTCTCAGATGCACACA
Organism: Torreya grandis; assembly: GCA_037957365.1. Taxonomy (NCBI): domain Eukaryota; kingdom Viridiplantae; phylum Streptophyta; class Pinopsida; order Cupressales; family Taxaceae; genus Torreya; species Torreya grandis. Next base: position 390,638 of record JARHVA010008690.1, on the reverse strand, counting down.
AGATCTCTCACTAGATCTCTATTCCTCAAGAGCTCACTCTCAAGTACACTCAAATCCAACAACTTGGATTGATGCAACTCTGTACTATCCTTCAAACATTCACAATGTTCTACTCTTACAGTTCTACACACATTCTACTAATTCTAAGCTAAGAAGATCTTCCTACATATAGAAATAGGGAACTTGAGCATGCTCTTACAACAAACAGTTAAGCCTCTTGAACAAGGGCTCTAAAAATAATATTGCTAACAATAGAGACGCAAGCTTGAGTCCACGACTCAAACTTATCATGCAAACACTCGCTGCTGTCCTCGGAAATAGATTTCTGGACATGCAGGTAACCGACGTCGGTTCCTGCCTGTTCGCTTTGACCGTCACTAGCCGACCCTATCGCCGACGTCGGTGCCTCTGCAACTGCTACTAACCGACGTCGGTTGCTCCTGATCGATGCCGGTGTCTGTGTAGACCCGAACCTATTTAAGTATGCTCCTTGGTGAAGCTTTTAGCTCCACACCCTAACAATCTCCCACTTGGAGATAAACCGGCTGCACCAACCTGTACAGCATCATCTTCTAGCTCCTCCATCTTCAACTCAATCATGAAGACCAATAGAAGTTGAATGAAGATTCAACTTCTCCATCGTAACCAGCTTTATTAGCATATCAGCAGGATTCTTGTCTGTATGAATTTTCTCCAGCTTCAACTCACCATCTTCCAATACCTGCCGTATGAAGTGGTACCTTAGCTGTATGTGCTTGGTTCTAGAATGAAAGGCTGAGTTCTTGGCCAAATGGATTGCACTCTGACTATCACTGTACAATCTGCAACTCCCATGCTCCCTTCCAAGCTCTTCCATGAACCGTGTCATCCATATCATCTCCTTGCTAGCTTCTGTAGCTGCAATATATTCTGCTTCTATAGTTGACAAGGCTACAACCTTCTACAACTTAGATATCCAACTAACCGCTGTTCCACCTACAGTAAAAACATAACTTGTGGTGCTCCTCCTGCCATCCAAATCCCCTACCATATCTGAATCTACATAGCCATGTAGAGAAGTATCTGAACCTCCATAGCACAAATGCTTGCTGCTGGTTCCTCTCAGATATCTAAGGATCCATTGAACCGCTTTCCAATGTTCCTTACCTGGATTGGCCATATACTTGCTTACTCCTCCCACTGCTTGGGCAATATCTGGTCTAGTACACACCATTACATACATCAAACTCCCTACTGTGGAAGAATATGGAACCGTACTCATGTACTCTACCTCATCATGTGAATTGGGACATTGTTCTTTGCTTAGCTTAAAATGTCCAGCCATAGGTGTACTTACCGGTTTTGCATCCTGCATATTAAACCTCTCCAACACCTTGTTCACATAATCTTCTTGAGACAATATCAACCTATGATTTTTCCTGTCTCTCCTAATGCTCATGCCAAGGATCTTCTTAGCTACTCCCAAATCCTTCATGGCAAACTTTTGAGCTAACTTCTCCTTAAGCTCAGAGATATCCTGCATGTGAGACCCTGCAACCAGCATGTCATCTACATACAACAATAGAATAATATATCTACCATTATCAAATCTCTTGAAATATACACAATGGTCTGATTGACACCTACTGTAGCCATGCTCAGTCATAAACCTGTCAAATTTCAAGTACCATTGCCTTGGAGCTTGCTTGAGGCCATACAAGCTTTTCTTTAACCTGCACACAAACTTCTCCTTACCCTTGACCTCGAAACCTTCTGGCTGTTCCATATAGATTTCCTCATCCAAATCTCCATGAAGAAATGCTGTCTTAACATCTAGCTGCTCGAGATGCAAATCCTCAAAAGCAACCAAAGACAATACAACCCTTATAGAAGTCATCTTAACAACCGGAGAAAAAATTTCACCAAAGTCAATACCTGGCTTTTGTGCAAATCCTTTTACCACTAATCTGGCCTTATATCGCATCTGACCATCCTCACTTTCCTTCAACCTATAGGTCCATCTGTTCTTCAGTGTTCTCTTACCAGCTGGCAACTCAACCAAATCCCATGTTTGGTTCTCTCTTAAGGATTCCATCTCCTCAACCATGCCACGCTCCCACTTACTCCTGGACTCCACCTGTAATGCTTCTTCAAAACTTTCTGGTTCTCCACCATCAGTTAGCAATAGATAATATAAGGAAGGAGAATATCTAATTGGAGGCTTACTTACCCTTTCAGACCTCCTGGTGGGTGTCTTGGACTTGTTTTCAACAATCTGTCCACCCAAATTTTTTGACAGTGACCGACCTCGGCCACCTGTAGACCTGTCACTCACCGTCGTCAGTTCTTCCTGACTGACCTCAGTGCCTGGTCTGCCGACGTCGGTCTCTGTTTGACCGACATCGGTTTCTGTACTGCCGACGCCGGTTCTAACCCTGCCGACGTCGGTCTCTGTGTTTTCCTGCAAGTGATTATTTCTTTTTCCCGTGAGCTCATTTTGGACCATAACTTTGTCCAATTCACTATTGCTCTGCCCAGATTGATCCATCTTCCTTATCTGATCACTGTACATCACTCTTTCATTGAAAACAACATCACGGCTCCTGATTACCTTGTTAGTTCCTAGATTCCAAAATCTGAAACCAAAATCATCTGAGCCATAGCCTATAAACGTGCACCTCATAGACTTAGGATCAAGCTTCTTTCTATTTTCCTTATCTATATGCACAAAGGCTTCACTACCAAAAACTTTGAGATATGAAAGATCTACCTTTTTACCTATCCATGCCTCTTCTAGAATTCCACCATCCAGAGCTGTAGAAGGTCCTCTATTAATCAGGTACACTGCGGTGTCAACTGCTTCTGCCCAAAACTCTAAGGGCAACCCTGCATGCAATCTCATACATCTTGCACACTCCATAATAGTTCTGTTCATCCTTTCAGCAATACCATTCTGCTGAGGTGTCCTTGGAACCATCCTTTGCCTACGGATTCCTTGTGTATAACAATACAATTTGAACTTAAGACTGCAAAACTCACCGCCATTATCAGATCTCAGGCACTTTAACTTTCTACCTATTTCATTCTCAACCATAGCCTTCCAAAACTTAAAAGTCTCAAAAACATCAGATTTCTTTTTAATACAGTAGATCCATACCTTTCTTGTGGCGTCATCTATGAATGTAACATAGTACCGTGATCCGCCAATAGAGGCTACCTGAGCCAGTCCCCACACGTCTGTGTGAACAAGCTGCAACTTCTGCCTTTTCTTAGTAGACCCAGTCTTGAGAAAGCTAACCCTTTTCTATTTCCCAAATACACAATGCTCACAAAACTCTAGATCCATACTTTTCAAATCTGAAAGCATACCTTTAGACTTAAGTATTGACATCCCCTTCTCACTCATGTGGCCAAGCCTTGAGTGCCACAATTTACAATCCACACCTGAAGTAGATAAAACTGAAGGAGATTTGTTAGTAACACAATTACACAAGTAGAGAGTACCTTCTCTCTTACCTCTGGCCATAACTAGTGCACCCTTGGTCACCTTCCAAGAATCTGCTGTGAGAGTTACTGTACAACCCTCATCACCTAGCTTACCTGCAGAAATCAAATTTCTCTTCAAACTAGGAACATGCATCACTTCTCTCAACACCCATGTGTTGCCATTCTGCATCTTCAGCTGCACTTTACCTTTGCCAATTATTTTACAAGGCTCATCATCCCCTAAGTACACTATTCCAAAATCTCCATGGATATAGTCACTGAAATACTCTCTGTTAGGGGTAGCATGGAAAGATGCACCAGAATCTAATACCCAAGATTCTATGTTATTATGCAAAGAGAAAATTAAAGCATCCTGTGCAATACCTGCAACCTTGGCTTCTTCCTTTCCTTCATGTTGGTTGTCCTCCTTGGGCTTTGACCAACAATCTCTGCTTATGTGCCCCATCTTTCCACAGTTCCAGCATTGTGGCTTCCTGCCATTCCTGGATTTGGATCTTCCTCTCACCTTAGACTTAGATCTTGATCTCCTCTTGCTCTTTTCTTTTTGCCTTCCCCTGCTCTCAAAATTTAAAGCGTTCCCAGATGTCTCTTCTGTGCTTTTCCTATGTATTTCCTCATTCAAGATAACACTAACCACATCCTCTACTTTCAAAATATTTGATGCAGATGCAGTATTAGAAACTGCCATTACTAAGCCATGCCAGCTTTCAGGCAAAGAACATAATATCAAAAGAGCTTTTATTTCATCTTCAAATACAATATTGACAGAACTTAACTGATTAACAATTCCATTGAAATCATTCAGATGAGTAGAAACAGATCCACCTTCATTCATATGCAAATTAAATAATTGCTTCATAAGATATACCTTATTTGAAGCTGAGGATTTTTCATACATATTTGCTAATGTGGTCATCAACTCTACCGTAGTTTTTGCCTGTGACAAATTACATATCACAGTGGAGGCCAGACTCAGTCTTATAGACCCAAGAGCCTTTCTATCAAGAACTTCCCATTCTTCATCCTCCATGTCCTTGGGCTTCTTTGCTATCCCACCTAACGGTAAGTAGAGATCCTTCTGATACAGATAGTCCTCTATCTGCATTCTCCAATGTTGGTAGTTCTTGCCATTAAACTTTTCCATTCTCAGCTTACTTTCTTCTGCCATTGCTTCTCCCACTCAAACAGAAATTCCTGCAGAAACACCTGTGAGCAACCTGTAATCTGTAACCTGTAACCTGTAACCAAGGCTCTGATACCACTTGTTGGGGGATCAAACCAACAATAGATTACACTTGTGAAAGCAATAAACACGGAAATAAATTAGATAGATAAGTAACTGAAATGATAAATAGCACAGAACAAGATATACAAGAAAACACCCTGAAAACTTGTATTGAAACTCTTTACAATAGGAATACAATATGAAGAAACTTCGTTCTTCCACACCTCTCTCAGATGCACACAAGATCTCTCACTAGATCTCTATTCCTCAAGAGCTCACTCTCAAGTACACTCAAATCCAACAACCTGGATTGATGCAACTCTGTACTGTCCTTCAAACATTCACAATGTTCTACTCTTACAGTTCTACACACATTCTACTAATTCTAAGCTAAGAAGATCTTCCTACATATAGAAATAGGGAACTTGAGCATGCTCTTACAATAAACAGTTAAGCCTCTTGAACAAGGGCTCTAAAAATAATATTGCTAACAATAGAGACGCAAGCTTGAGTCCACGACTCAAACTTATCATGCAAACACTCGCTGCTATCCTCGGAAATAGATTTCTGGACACGCAGGTAACTGACGTCGGTTCCTACCTGTTCGCCTTGACCATTGCCAGCCGACCCTATCACCGATGTCAGTGCCTCTGCAACTGCTACTAACCGACGTCGGTCGCTCCTGACCGATGCCGGCGTCTGTGTAGACCCGAACCTGTTTAAGTATGCTCCTTGGTGAAGCTTTTAGCTCCACACCCTAACAAAAAAGTGGGTGTAGAGCAAAATTTTTGTAAACTGATCAAAGCTTTTTATGGGCTCAAATAAGCACCTAGGGCTTGGTCTAAAAAAATGGACTCATACTTGAAAATAATTAGCTTTCAATGTAGTTAATCTAATGATACTCTCTATTTATGAGTATAGGGTAAGAAATTGGTGATTCTTGTTCTCTATGTTGATGACTTGTTTATCATAAACAATGATGAAATCAATAATAATTTTGTGAAGAAGGAATTAAAATATGTGTTTGAGATGATAGATCTTAGATTTATTTAATACTATCTTGGCATAGAATTAATTTAGAAAGAGAAAAGTATTTTCATTTCAAAAACTAAGTATATTTCTGAATTTTTAAATAGGTTTGGCATGAATGATTTCTAACCTACCCTTACTCCCATGGAAAGTAACTTGAAATTGAGTAAGGATGATGTTATTGACTTTATTGATGGAACCAAACATAGAAAATTAGTGGGAGGTTTGATATATTTGATGACTACTATGCCTGATATATCATTTTTAGTTGGAATTTTGTCTAGGTTTATGCATGATCCTAGAGAAATTCATTATCATCTAGAAAAAAGAGTACTTTATTACCTTCAGGGAATGAAAACATATGGCCTTGAGTAATACCACGATAATAAATTCAAACTTTTTGGGTATTGTGATGCAGATTTTAGTGGATGTGTGGATGATAAAGTATCCATAACATGATACATTATGCATATGGATTCATCTAACATTGCTTGGTATTGTAAGAAATAAGATACACTAGCAAATTCATTAGTATAATTAGAATAAATTGTAGCATGTGATGCTTATAGATAAATTATTTACTTAAAATGCATTCTTTAAGATATTTAGGTTTTTCAAATTTCTCATACAGAGTTAACATTGATAATGAATTTGAAATCAAGATGTTTAAGAATCTAGTATTTCATGTCAAAACAAAACATATGGATGTCAAATATCATTATCTATGAATGATAGTGGTGAATAAATAAATTGATCCAATGGGAATAACTAAAATTTTCACAAAAACCCTTAATAGAATCAACTTTGAAAAATTTAGAAAAATGCTTGGCATGTATCGAAGGAACTAACTTTGGATCATAGCGGGGTTTTTAGGACATTTTATAAAGTCTTAAATTAGTTTAGGATTTTGGTAAGTTAAATAAATGTAAATGGGGCATGATTATTTTTATAAAGACACCCCTATAAATAAATTAAGTTAGATTTAGTAAGTTAGTTTTATATTTGAGTTAATAATAAAACTACCTTATGGGTTGTATTCTTGTAAATAGTTGGTTGTAGGAGTTAGTTGGTTTCTACTCGTCATGAGGTGAAAATTATTTACTCGTGTATAGATTTCTAAAAAGTGTTAATGGCATATTGTAACCCTTTCTATGTACTTGTTTTTTTTAAATTAATAAAATACTTGTGGACCTACACTTAGTGGGCACACTATTCAAACTAAGTGGTTTATGTGCTATCAATTTCAAGCATCTCATTTAGTTTGGTGTGTTTACCTTTTGATCAAGTGTGTTTATTTTAATACATAGGTAAAACTTTGAGAATTAGATACTTATGATAGATTAACTCCAAACCCACCCCCGCACCCCCAACAAACACTATTAGATGAACCTAATAAACACCTTTATGCAGGCATCTTTGGACACTAGCGTTGGTAAGAAATGACACCAACATATATTGGTTAAATTAAGGGATGAAAATGACATCCATCACATGTGGTAGACATCATTGAAAAAAATATGATTGACCTATTTTTATGTGGCCTCAAGGATAACATCCAATTTGAGGTTTTCATCTTTAGTCCCACTTTAGTATTTGAAGACATCACAAGGGCACACATGGGAGAGGAAAAAGAGATACTCAAACTCAGACCTTTCACTATTTTTTGAAAATTCACTTTCCCAAGACCATCATTTCATTAGCTTACCTAATTTATCCCTCAATAAATTAATGAGTGTGAAAAAGGTTTATGTTTATGCTATAATAATAAATGGAGTAAAGGACATCATTATACTAAAAAAATATTTTACATTGAAGGAACCAATGAGGATGAGTAAGATGATGAAGCCTCAGGTATAGGTTTAGATGAATCTAAGGATTATCAACTTATAATTCCTTGGCATATAATTTTTGGTATCAATACTCCTCAAACTCTTAATTTGGTGGGTTTCCTCAAGAAACATAAGGTGACTATGTTTATTGAATCTATGAGTACACAAAAATTCATCAATAATAAGTTGGCTACTCATTTAAATTATTTCATTTACCCAACTCCATAATTTTAGATCATGATTGTAGATGGTGGTACCATCAACTATTCTATAATATTCCATAGTATTAAGCTTTTTATGGGAGACTAGCTATTAGATTCTCCTACGTTTTCTATTATTATGTGAGGGGGTGACATTTTTATGGGAGTCTAATAGATCACAACTTTGGTAAATATTGAGATCAATTTTTAAGAATTGTTAATGCACTTCCATTGATAAATCATGACATTTTAAACACATGTATTATGGGTTAAATATCCATAACTAGTTAGTTACCATCAGGTGATTATGATTTTCAGAAAAGGAGATGAAGGATTTGTGGTACACTTATTTTCAATTGAAGTTAACCCAATCAATGATTTTACCCATCATAATTTATAAATGATGTTGGATTAAAATTATGTTATTTTTGTGACATTACAAAAGTAATTACACCAATCCAAGTGCATGATCATGCCATTATAATTCTTCCTAAAATTACACTACCCAACATCAAACCCTATAGGTACCCCTATGCCTAGAAGAGTGAAATTGAAAATATGGTACAAGAGATGTTGGAGGAAGGAAACATCTAATAAAACTAAAGTTAATATTTTTCCCTAATTTTCATGGTGTGTAAGAAGCATGAGACTTAGATGATGTGCCTAAACTACAAATAAATCAACAAATACACCATTAAAGATAAATCTCTTATTATTATCCAAATTTGACTACCATAGGGGAATCTAATTAAATAAAATTATAATTATTATTATAAATGTATTGATAGATATATAATGTCTTAAAATATTCATTTAGAATGGTATCCATTTTTATGTTTAGCAAAGTTTAACATTCATTTGGAAAAGTTAAGGTAAAATTGTTTCTATGTTGTTTAAGCCTTCTAATGTCTTTTCCTTACACAAGTAATTAATGTCAATATCAAAGGGGGATATATTTTGAGGTCTTAAAATGTTTAGAGGGTATTTTTATGTTTTATAAGTTTCATTCTATGTCCAAGGTTAATAAGTCACTTTAAACATTCTTTATGCATCATTAACATGTGTAAACTTGTCAAAGACCATTTTAAATCCCCCAAAAGTAGAAATAACATAGAAAATCACTTGAAAATGATTTTTTATAAGTTTCATAATTTGAAATTGGTATTCACACTTCATAATATGATAGTTTTAGGTCATAGTCTCAAATTATTATACTTATAGGTAGTTATAACACGTCTAATAGCAAGCTTAAGAGTGAAAGGGATTTTTAAATAACTTGAAGTTATATTTTACATTCTACCAGGTGTGTCAAGGACAAAATAGGATAAAATAAATATTATAGAGGCACAAATAAATTAAAAAAAATTTCCCTTCTTCCATCAAGCTATTAACAAGCTCGTAAACATATTCTTATGTGGGGAAGAGAGGTTGATCTTGTTTGGCTAGGTCTTGAGGCTATCACTGAGGCCATTGATTACTCCAAGATATTTTTTCTTATATTATTTAATTTTCTTGTTCCTTGGTGTTTTTTGGATTATAATATATGGATTGGATTATGATCATTGACATCTCATTCTCCTTCATTTGACTCCAAAACATTAAAAAAGATATAATCATGTTCATATTCATGGTGTCCATATCTATCGGTCACCCCTTTTATTTCCTTTGGGATCATAAGATAGTTACTAACTTTTCCTATGGGGTCCCATTCTCTAAATTGGGCCACCTTCAAATTCTAATGGGTTATGACATTTCCCACTTTATTTAGGTGTGCCCTTACTACAAACTAAAGACAACTAATGCTTAAGGGGGTATTTTTATAATAAGCTTGGTGTTTAAGGATAATTTACTCATGTATACTATTATACAATTGGTGTGCAATATTTTTTTCTACCACCTTGTCTGGGATGTGGTGTGGAAAAAACAAAAGGGATACTCTTGTTCCCTTAATTATAATGATGGTATAGTCTAAGTAGTAACAATAATATCATATTTTGGAGATGCTCCTTCTCAAATTACCAAGTATCTTGGGTATTTAAGTGTCATAAATAACTTGATAGACTTGAGGATAACATATTCACAATTTTTTTAATTTCATTCATGAATCTATAAACAAAAAATAAAGAATAATCCTCACAAATTTTGTTATTCAAGTACTCATCGAAGGGCTTGCATAGTTCCCTATAATTTCTATGGACCATTTTAATGATTTAATCCAACAAATAAAACATCATACCAAAATTGAAATCATCTATCCTTTGTTCATGTTTGAACCTTTGTGCCTTCAATCTAACACTGATGATTCCTTGGGGACTATAATTTTATCTGAAGTCAAAAGAATATCCACAAATAGGACCTATTCCACCTACATGTAAGTAATATTGTATAAGTAATCAAACTATTTATAATGTCAATTTATACCATAATACCTAGCCTAAAATTGATTATGGTATTAGAGGAAATACCTCTTTTGAGAATTAATTTCTCTCCTTTTACCAATCATTGTTTCAAATTTTACTCTATAGTGTTATGATCCATTCATACATTAGATAAAACCTAATTATATGAAACTTATTTCCATTTAAACCTAAGATACCTCTCAAACACCCACCTTGAAATATATGCAACTAAATTCCCTAATCTCCTAAGGTGCAAACAATCCCTAGTGTAAGTGATATTAAATAACAAATCATGAAGCAAGTCTATGCAAGGAATTACCTCTAGAATTATGGTCATATTATGTAGTCCCATATTATTTGTCAATATCAAGTCATTGATATACTAATTATATTCCTAAGATAGTCAATATTATGATGAGTATGGTGTTATACCCTCTATTTCATTCCAAATGGATGAGTAATAAGGAAACATGAAATCCAAGGCACCCTTATCAAATGTGGTTTCTATATATTTGATGCTCTTAGTAATGGAATATGATGAGGGGGATAGACTATGATATGGTTTTAGGGAACCCACTTTATCAATCTAAAATTTGGTATTCCTTTTGAAAACTATCTAAACATTCTTTTAGATTCTCAAAAAATAAATAGTGTTTTTAGTTACTCGAGAGATCAAAATTGTAATGTTCAACTTGAGGGTTAATGGAGAAGCAAATTGTATTTTCTTGGATTTTAAATATATTTACAAAGATGGAGCCTTGATTGCATAGTTCATGTGACATTAATGCAAATAATAAATTTTGATTTTGTTCCTATTTAGTTTTAAATATTTAAATCAGCTTTGGTGGGTTATTACTTGCCATATGGTAACTTTTTACTAATATTTATGTGCCTAGTTAAAACTTTGAGATAGGTGTTTATTGATCACCTAACAGATTTTGCTTAGTTGTTGAACTCTTTATTTACATTTTGTCTATGTATCCCTTAACTACAATACCTATTTTCATCTTTTTTGCTTGGGATTATTAGACTTATGATTTTAATTTATATGTTCCAAAGTTATGAGTTAAAGAGATTGACCCACATGGAATGATATCAAGGCTCCATAGATATTTGAAATTTTGACTATATATGTCCCCTAGAAGGTTGAAGGTGGTTAGGATGTTGACACATGGTGTGATCTTGGAGATTGAGGACTTGAAGACTCATGGTCACAGTGTCATAGGGCCATTAACTTTGTATTTATCCCATAATTATCTATGTGAATGGGATTGTGCCACATATCCTTATCTCATAGCTCAAAGTTAATAAAATAGTTAAGATTTATTTTAAACTTTCAGGTTATGGGTTCATGGGATTATGCCATGTGGTTTGATCTTAGGGTTTTATGGACTTGGAAGACTTTGAATTTTTATGAAACAAAATTTAACTCAATTAAATGACTATGATGGTTTAACTATTGATAAGGTAAGAAATTTTTGTTAAATTATTGTGATCTATGATTAACACAATGATTCCACTTGTCAATATCAAAGGGTTTTAGGCTCATAATATTTTCAAATTTTTAGTGAAGGGTAAATATCCAAGAATGAACATGATCCTACCACCTTTCCCAATCTTAGAGTTCCAAAAACTCAGGGAAATACAAATATTCAAGATCTTTGGGCATTGATACTTTACAAGTATTTAAAAAAGTCATGCATATTCATGAAGGCATAAAAACACTAGGGCATAATGCATTATCTTGGTTAGTTAATAAGAATCGTAATCTCACTCTTAAGAGAAAATATGAAAATCAAAGGTTAAAAACTATTGATGTGGGTTTTATACACACCCAAAAAACCTTAATAGGTAGCCTCTATAATTTGAAGATCTATGAATGAAGATTCAATCCAAGGCATGAGTTTTAGGAATTAGGTTTGGTAAATAACTTGTTGGTGGAATATCAATAAGCAAAGTTATTTTTTTAGCACATATTGGTTGAAAATGGATGAATCTAAATCTAATTGATACCGGTGTACTGATGATGTATCTAACTTAAAGTGGGTTTGACCAAAATAAACTCAAAATGAGGAAAAGGTAATGCAGAAAAGGAGGCCTATGGATCAAGCAAAATGAATCTTTCTAAGACAACACTTGAACTAAAGGTTAGATAATTAATCATAAACTAATGTTTGTTACAAGTTTCTAAGAGGACACAACTAATAAATCATAATTGGACGTCAAAGGAAATAATAACTACAATAAGATTAAGCATGTATGATCAAAGGTTGCCATGTTTACAATATTACATTAACACATATACAAGGGGAAATTATGATTAACATACAAAAGATAATTCAAATTATAAATAACATAATAATAATAATTGTATTTGAAATATAGCTTATGCACAACTATAAAACTAAGATACCATAATGACATCACCTTTTACACAATGAATAGGTTTGGATAAGAATCAATATTTGCACATCGAGATAAATTATAGAACTTTTCTTAGAATTTCCTATTAATTTAAATACCCAAAATCCTCCTCCCTTTGGGATTGGGAGGATATAAGTATATTTAATACTGTGAGGGAAAGGTCTCATATCTAAAGTAAAGTCTAAATATTCATGTTTAGAAATAGAACCATGTGTCAATCCTAATGCAAAGAATGCATGTACAATGATGATAACCCAAAATATAGTTGTTTGATTAAAATACAATATATACATGAATATTAAATTAATAACTTAATGTTACAACTTATACAAACATGTAAATAAATATGTATAATTGGATGGTTGTTGATGTGGCATCATTGGAAGAAGAAAACTATGGAATAACAATTATAGAATCTAAAGTAGATATAATTGTCAATGTACATAGAGTTATAATTTGAAATAGTATTATCACTACAAATATGCTTGAGATTTCCATCAATATAGTTGAATAAGTGAATATTGGAAGCGGTACATACATGAGTCT
>JARHVA010008690.1:157500-372500 GCA_037957365.1 Torreya grandis | reverse complement strand
GTTGGGCAATATTATGTTCAATGAAATAACTAGTCTATGAGTTTTATAAAATACTTAGTTTTAAAAACAAATATCCAATCGATATAGCTTAAAGAGAAATGTGAGTATCTAGGACTGTGTTCAATCTATATATACCCTATCAATTTTTTTTTGGTTTTAAATAAATATACAATAACAAATAAGATATAATCCCCACTAATTCAAATGGGGTTTTGAATTCAACCCATTGAATTTACATTGAGTTTTCCTCTTAATATTTCCATGATTTATAATTTTCACAAAAAGAACACAGTGATAATTTTTATTAAAAACTTAGCCTTTTATAGTTTTGGTAGTGGGTTTAAAGGTATGGCCATTCACCTAAGGTTTATTTGGTTTAATTATGTCAACTAAAAATTTAGCATTCAATCTAAACCCTAGGGTTTAGTTTTATATGTTCAGTTTTGTTGATGATTGAGACATCCACAAGGCCAAACATTTAGACCTTTTTATTAATTTCATAAAAATGAATAAAACTAAAACCCTAAGAAAATATTTACCATATTCTTCATAATATATTTGTAAATTTTAAAATATAACCAATATAGTAATATAATCCAAAATGATAATATCCACAATATTTCTCCCAATTTCTCCAACCTCTTTCTTCTCACTCTATTGCATTGAGCTATGTCATGCCAAGCCTTCCTTCTCTTAAATTTAACCTTATGCATGCTCAAAGAACCGACAAACTCTTTGGTCAAAATGATGACCAGGTAGATGCATGTAAAGAATAAATAAAAGAACCAACAATTAAAAATAAAGAAAACTAGACCTTCAATTATCTATTACAAATAATAACATTTAATAACTACAATGATATTTACCAAATTTCATTTAAATAATTAAAATTTTAATATATTCATTATTCAATGTGACTTTTATTATAAAAGGGTTAATATAAATGCTATCAACTTTTAGCACAGTGATTATTTAACAATGCAATTGAGTTCTATGTAAGGCATTCAATCATTATTAAAAATAAAAATAACATTATAATCATGTCTTTAATAATCACCTAAAAATAAAAATAGGCAAAGTAAAAAAATCCCATTTAAAACAAAACACTATCATACTAGTCAATCTAAGTATGACACCCAAAAGTGAAATCACAAAATTAGATCAACCTAAGCATCAAACAAAAATCATGACTATATAAGCAATCAAAGACATGATAAATATATCTAAAATAAACATTGATCAAAACATATTAATCTACTTGTGGTGTGTGCATGGGATTCTAGTCTTTCCCTCTGTCATCCCCTAATGCTTCCATCTATACCACCCTCTTCAATGATGCCCTACCTATGTCACAATCTAAGGGATGGATATATCCTACATCCACCTCACAAAAATGAAGGTAGCTAGCTTGAAACATATAAAATCCATAATATACTACTATAGTAACTAAAAAACATGATCATCATGTACATAATATAAAAGTGCAACTAACTCCATAAATAATCAATCATGTAAATTAATCAAATTATAACTACCCATAATTATCATTTGAAATCAATCTAAATTAAATAATAGTTAGTCAAATAATAAACATAAAATTCATAAATCAATAGTTTATTAAGATTAGAAAGAAATTAGGATGTGACAGCCTTCCCCCTAAAGCTAGTCATCATCCTAATGACACTTATTCAAACATAAGTTCTTAATTTAAACATTATTTAATAGAAAATAAAATAATATGAAATAACATATCAAGTAAAAAAATATGGAAACAACATATAAAACTCATAATCCTCCCAAGTGGCACTACCTTTAGAATATTATTCCCACTAGACCTTCCACTGTGACACTTCTCCATTACACAAACTATGTTTGTGAGTCAATTATTATGATTGGTTCTACCATGACCACCCAAGATCTAAAACTTACAAATCATTACAATCCAACACATGTAATGGATCAACAATATACTTTTTAAAATAAAACACATGGAAGACATTATGTAAAAGAGCCAGATTAGGTAGTAATGAAAACTTGTATGCTACAAGATTTACCACTTATAGAACATCAAAGGGTCCCAAATATCTAGGTGAAAGTTTAGTTGACTTCCCAAACTTAATTGAGATTTTTTGAGGCTTAACAAGTAAAAACAATTTATCACCTATAAAAAAATTTCTTGTTGCTCTCTTCAAATTAGTATAATTTTTTTTGTCTATCATTTGCCTCAACCAACCTCTACCTAATTATCCTAAATTTATCTTCCATTTCCACAAGCATCTCAGGTCCAAATACTACCATGTCTTCCAACCTATTCTTACTTATTGGTGTTCTACGATTCCTTCCATATAAAGCCTTAAATATAGCCATATATAATGTTATTTGGTATTATTTGTTGCAAGCAAACTCAAATAATGGAAAGTGCTCCTCCCAATTATTTTTCTGATCAATACAAAACATATGAAGGATATATTCTAAAACTTGGTCAACTCTCTCTATCTATCCATCATTTTCTAGGTGATAAGTAGTGATGAAATTCAATTGCATACTATATACCCATAATATTTTCACACTTTTATTGATTACTAATGCTTTACATCTTATAGGAACCCATCATGACTCAATCTCTTTGAGTGCATACCTTAAGGGGTGAAATAAGAAAGGGGTGGGTAAACCTTCAGTTCTTCACAAGATTATTGTCCTTTATTACCATATTATTCCCTATCTATTCAACTCCTAAAACCTTTCCCTAAGATATCTCTCCTTTCTTGTACATTCCTCTATTATTTTCCTCTTTTAATCCCTTTTTCCCTTGCTTAGTACCCTTTTTACCTATTTAATAAGCTAGGTTGACCTAGTCAACCTAGCATAGTCTAGGGTCACTTTAGCTCTATAGGCCTAGTTTTCATCTAGCTAACCTAGCACAAACTTCAAGAATTAGCTCGATAATGTGCTAGGCTAACCTGGTCAACCTAGCACAAATAACATGTTCGAGTGATTTTTGGGTTAGATACTCCTATACATACAAGGTCATTTTGGTGATTTCCATATCATTGCAATTAAGAGTTATTATTCACTCACAGTTATTCACAATCTGCTCTTCCACCATTCTACTTGATAAGTCTTATCTTAGGTTTCTTATTTGGAGGATCTTAGTCTTGTGGATAGGTATTGCATGATTTAACCTAACAAAGTTATCTTTATGAACCAAAATAACCTCTTGTGAAGCCCCATTGGCTAATGGAGAGATTGAGTCACAACAAGTTCACATTCAGGTAAGTATATTCTAACTTTATTCTCCTCTCTTTTAGTAGATATAAGTAGCATAAGTATTATCTTGAATAATATTACTCCTCATATTCCATGTATTATGGTGTTACTCATACTTAATTTATTTGAAGTTACCTATACATGTCTTTTATTACTTTGCATCTAACCCCTTACTTTCTGCCACAAGCTTTAGTGAGCACTAGATTAGTTTAATTTCTTATTTATTATCATAAGTGAATATAGAAACCATAAAACTCTATTAGGGTTGTTATGTGATTGTGTTATATGGTAGGATTTGGAACCCTACCTAACATGATGATACAAGTGATCCCCTAATTAGGTCTAATAGATACTTATATTGGTCATGCTCCTGCTAAACAAGTGTGTGCCCTAATTAGATGTGTAGGTGTGATCTATCTTATCTGATCTAGGATTGATTCATGTGCACCATGGAATTTTAATTGCATACATTTTGGTGAACTTGATGTGAGTCAAACCCTTATAAGGTTTATTTCACTTATTTTATTCTTTCTGTCACCTTTTCTATCATATGTTTTGACTTGCTGGATTGACTATATCGACCTAGCTATTTTTATTTGTGTGTAAAAACAAGTAACTAGATTGACCAAATTGACCTAGCATAGGTCTCCAACACTTTGAAAACTTTCTATTCAACCTACTAGGTTGACCAAGTTGACCTAGCACATTTAGAACCACTTTGTCATAGGTTCTAGATTCTAGACTTCCAAATTTGTAGTCCTATCAACTAAGTTAACCAACTCAACTTAACACATTTCTAGACATCTAGTTCAATTTACTAGGTCAACCAATTTGACTTAGCACACCTTTTCAACTATTGTAGTATGTTCCTATATCACTTGGTCAACTAGATTAACCTAGCTCTATAGATTGGACTAGTTCTCTCTAAGGTTACAATTCAGTTCTTTTATCTCTATTTCACTCTGCTCTATCCTTTTCTTTCAAAATTGTAATCTATTTATATGTAGCAATTGGATTAACAAGTGTCAATTTAATTGACTATGTATTTCATTTTAGTATCTACTTTTCTAGAATATCTACATGCATACCTTATTTCATTTTTTATCTTATTATCAATCCTTTCCCTTTCCCTTTCCCTATCTATTGTGCTATGTCGACTAGCTCAACTCTACACTATCCTAGATTATTTCTACTACTTTTGTTCACTGCACTAAGTCAACCTGGTTAACCTAGCATAGTTTTTAGGTCTAGTTTTTCTACTAGGTTGACCTAGATTTGTTTTTACTTTCCCTTGATTTGTATCTTAGTTCTTCATCCTTTTTTGATCTATATCTTATTCATTTCTCTTTGATTAAAATGAGGTCCCTTATTAGGATTGTTTTAGATAGTCTTAATCTATTTGGGTCCTATATGGGGTGTTCATTTCTCCCTTTCTTTACCTCCCAAGATCACCATCACTCTTAGGGCATCTCTTCTCCTCCTTCATCTACAAATTACAACATGGTTCAAATAACACATCAAGATGAGGTTGATGGGTACAATTCTTTATACACCTACCAAGAACCTTCTTAAAATATTCAAACTAATGTGGGAGTGATTTACTCAAATTTATTTATTAATCCCACTAATAAATTTTCTTCTAATATTCCCTCCAACATTGATGTGGGAAATGTTCCTTCCAACACCAACCCACCACTTGATACAACTCAATTATTAGTCCAAGTTATTCAACAAATGAACATTATGCAAAACTCTAATACCAATAAAATGATGCAACTTCAACAACATTTGATCAATGTGGCTAATCAACCTCTAATCATGAATCCTCAAGCTAATACTAATTACATTCTTCCACCTCTTAGAGATGCCTTAGGTAACATTATTCCTCAACCAATAATGAATAACAAAATTCTTCAAACTATTTAAACTGAGCCTTTATCTCCATTCATTTTATCTATTGACATTGGTAACATATCACCAACTATTAAATATAATGGGACTAAAAACACCACCTCATTTCTTAAAGTCTTTGGTAATCTCTATAAAGAGTGGATCCAAACTAATACATTTTCCATTACTAAACTCTTAGTCAAATCCTTTACTAGTGATGTATTATAATGGTATAATCAATTACCTCAACATTCTATTCAAAAACATGAAGATTTGGTCAATCCTTTAGTTAAAGATTTTTAACATAATGATCTTCCTAAAAATTTTCTTAGCCATTTAATAAATGCTAAACAATCTCTTAATGAATCAGCTCATGATTTTATTAAAAGATGGAAATCCTTAGCTCATAAAACTGATCATAATATATCTGATGATAACATATTCAAATTATTTATCATAGATTTAACCCCTACTCTTCAATACAAGGTTCAAACCTTTGCTCCTCAAACTCTTAATGAAGCTCTTGACCAAGCCAAATGACAAGATTTTCTTATGAAGCAATTCAAACCTAATTCTAAAAACCTTAAAGGATATTTACAAATATCTAATACTATCACTAGTAACACTTCTCAAACCAAACCTGGTCTTGCAAAAAATGATGTTCATTTTCTCATGTACCTCTTTTGGTTCATCAAATGAGATAAATTTTACCTCTTTCTAAACCTTTCATATATCCTAATTCGCCTCATAAATGGTATGATCCAAATCTCTTATGGTGGTTTCATGCCAATGTTGGACATTCTCATGAGTCTTTTATAGGGCTTGCTAAATATTCTATTTCATACATGATTGGTGATTCATTTGAAAATAAAGCCATGATTAAGCACTGTTGTCAAGAATACACTAATGCTTTTCAAAAATGACAACCCTCTAAAGCCTCTACATCTAATAATAATCAAAAATCTTTTTCCCATAACCAATCAACTTTTGAGGATGTTTGTGCAATTCATGATGATTATGATTAATACCTTAACTACTCTCAATATGTCAATATAACTAAGGTTAATTATTGTAGGAAGCCAACACATAAAGATACTATGACCAAGCTTAAGAAACCTTCTTTAGAAGAATAATTTCTTAAAGATACTACCACTATCAATATTGATTTAGAAGAACATGAGGAACAACTTCCTCCTTTTGATCCTCCAACCACGTCTATTCCTCCAAAGTATAATTTTCCTTCTTCTAAACCTCATGGTTCCTCTTTTAAATGTCATTGGAATTTTCTAGAGGAACTTAACTCGATGCCATGTAAAATTCCTCTCATGGAGTTGGTTCACACTTCACCTTATCACCATAATTTCCTTATGCAACAACTCCAAGAGATTGAAGATCCATCTTCTTTAGATGAAGAACCACCTTCTATTAATTCTCAACCAATAAACATTAATACCATTTAATCTATGTGTACTTATTCCAAACTTTACATTGAATTACTTGAATAGGACATGATTAATGATGAAATCCTCTTTCACACTGATGATCCACATCTTTTCATCAAGATATCCATTAATACCACCCTTATTCAAAAAGCTCTAATTGATGAGGGTTTTGGTATTAATGTGAATTCTTTATGGCTTTTACAATAATTTGGTTAAAACAAAAGTCATCTTAAACAAACCCATCTTACATGTCATGGTTTTGATAAGACTAATCAAAATCCACTTGGTTATATATGGCTTCCCTTAACCATTGGTCCTAAGACCATGCAAACCAAACTCACGGTTCTTAATCTTCATTTATCCTATAACATACTCCTCATCCATCCATGGACTCATTGAATGAGGTCCATTGGTTCTTCCAATAGTCAATGCATTAAATTTATACATAATTGAAAAAATTATAAGCATGAAGTTGATTCCAACTCATGGAGTATCCAATTACCTAATCCTAAATCACAATATTGTCTTCTTATGACTCCTAAAATCAATAGTGTTCCTCTACCTAAGTTCATCAATATGAATCTTGATTTACAAGTTACTCTTATAGATTCTGATGATGATGAGCCTAATAAATTATATCACACTTGAAATACTAATAAATTTCATTAGTATATTTTAGAATGGATTTCACCTTCTTTATTACCCTGAGATCGTACCATTCCTCTTATGGATGAAATTACTAATTTCCCCCCTCCATGCAATGCTCAAGACCCATATTTACCTAAATATGCTTTTACTTATAATGCATTTGGAGTGGCTAAAATGTTTCAAGATACTCTCATCATGACTCCTCAAATATTTAGTAATCTTGGGATTTCACAATCTGAAGATCCTCTTGAATCCCAAGCATGCAAAATTTTTCCCACATATGATTACAACTATATCATGGCCCAAACTCAATCTAGATAATTGGATGTATTACATTATCAAAATACCTTATCTCAAATTCATGATTTCAACCATGATTTAGATACCATTTTTTTAGGTCAAAACTTAGAACCTGAGGGTTATGTGCCTCTTATCAATCCTCCTTTTATTGATTCTCATTGGTTAGTGGAGAAAATCATGCCTTCTGAACCTCTATAAGTGATTTCATCTTCTTTACCTCCTTTAGATTCTCTAATTGCATATAGTTCCTCTCCCATCACCTCTCCATCTACCTCTTATAGTCCATTTGTTTCTTCTACTCTTAAAATCACACTTGATTCCAAGGCAACCAATGTCCATTGAATACATATTAAATATGATCAACATAGCAATCAAATTTTAGATTTATAAGTAGATGTGTAATATTGTGGTCCTCTTCATACCTTGCCTAGTGATGAAGATATTTTGGAATTGCTTCATGCTCAATAAACACAACTCCCATGGAAAAATCATAAACATGGAAATTTCAAAAATAAAACTCTTCACTTTAATGACTTTGTCACTAGCATTGATCCTAAATCTAATCCAATTTCACCTTTACCCAAATCACCATACAAATTTCAAGATGATAATGCCATGTTTATTGAAGAAAAAAATTGTATTGACTATGGTACTCCATCTTGTCCTCGACCAATAATAGTTTCAAAAGAACTTTCATCTTTTGAACATGATAATTTCAGCCTATTTTTTGATAAGTATCAAGACGCATTCACATGGTCTTACCAAGATATACTTGGTATTGAACCTAGCATAGTGGTCCATAATGCCAAACCTATGAAGTAGAAGAAATGTAAGTTTCCTCTTGAAGTTACCAATGTATGCCATAAATAAATCATTAAACTTCTCAATGCTAAATTTATTAAACATGTGGATTATTCTGATTGGGTTTCCAATATTGTTCCTATTCAAAAGAAGGTCACCATGGTCATTCATATTTACATTGGTTTATGAAAACTTAATCTATATTTTCCTAAAGATAAATTTCCTTTACCTTTAATATATGTCATTGTTGATTCCATAGCTGGATATGAATGTTATCTCTTATGGATGGATTTTTAGGATATAATCAGATTCACATATCTCCCAAGGACCAACATAAGACTACTTTCACCATAGAATGGGGTATCTATTGTTATGTTAAAATGCCCTTTAGCCTAAAAAATGTCAAAGCTACTTACCAATGTGTTATGACTCATATATTTCATGATCTCATCCATAAATTTTTTGAAACATATGTGGATGATCTTATCACTAAATCTAAGCATTGCATAAATCATATGTCTGATCTTGCCATCATATTTGATAATATCATCAAATATAAAGTTATACTTAATCCTTTTAAATGTGTCTTTAGAGTTACATCTGGAAATTTTTTAGGATTTTTAGCCTCTCTTCATGGCATTGATGTTTATCTAGCCAAGATTAATCTTATTATCAACATGCCTGTCCCTCATTCTATTCTTGACATTCATACCTATTTAGGCAATCTTGGGGAAATTAGATGATTTTTTATTGAGATGGCTTATCAAATTCACTTCATCAATTCCCTTATCAAGAAAGGTATAACTTTGAAATGGATGAATCCATGCCAAAAATCATTTGACAACATGAAAGAGTCATTACTTCATCCATCTATGCTCTGTCCTCCTTTTAATGATTGACCCTTGATTCTTTGTACTTATTCCACACCTATTTTACTTGGAGAAATGGTTTCCTAACAAGATGATATAGGTAAGGAGTATGCCATCTATTAAATTAACTGAGGCCTCATTGATTATGAAACATATTATACAAAAGTTGAGTGTGATTACCTCACCATCTATTTTGTAGCTAAAAAGGTTTGTCACTACATGCCTTACCAAAAAACCTATGTCATTGTTCATTATGAACCCCTTCATCACTTCTTCTCCAAAGTATTTCTTATAGGAGATATAATTGGCAAGTGGATGGTTTTACTTATGAAATTTGATCTTCACATTGTCATAGAAAAAGTTATCAAAGGGCAAGTCATATCTGACCAACCTATCATGGATCTTATTCTGGCCACTTATTCACTTCAAAATGACCTCCTTGATGACAATATTCTTTACATTGAAGATATTAATCAAGTAATTTCTCTTAAAGATATTTTTCATAGCTTTAATGTTGATCTTAAATCCAATCAATCTAATGAACCTTCCACTCCCTCCGATACTACCAAACCAAAAGTAGTTATTAAAGAGCTCCATAAAATCAAATACTGACTTGCATGAGGATAATTAGACCCTTCACTTTGATGGTGCTAAATGCATTCAAGGATTCAGGGCAAGTTACATTCTCACTGGTCCTCTTAGTAAAATAATTCTTTTAGCATTCCATTTTACATTTGATGTCACCAATAATATGGCTAATTATGAAGCTCTTATCTTAGGTATGAGAGTTGCTCTTGATCTAGACATATAATATATTCATGATTTGGGTGATTTTAAACTCATATGCCATCAATTTAGTAGTGCATATCAATGTAAAAGTGAAAATCTTATTACCTATCATCAAATTTCAACCACTCTTGCTAAAGATTTTGCCTCTTTTACAATTGAACCTATTCATAAAGACCAAAATTCCATTTTTGATTCTCTTACCTCTTTAAATTCTCTCTCTTTCATCCACATCAAGTTATTTTTTATCCTTATTTTATCATATAAATAATCAAATATCCATCATCTAATCACCCTCTAGATTGCCTCATCTACCACATTGAGGCTATCACTACTCAATAATGCCCATGGTATCAAGACATCATCCAATTATTAGAACATCAAACTTATCCTCCTAACTTAGATTCCTATGAAAAAATGTGTCTTTGTAAACAAGATTTCAAGTATGTATTTAGACATAACATACTTTATTATCACAATGTTAGAGGTACTTTACCTCATTATGTCATACAAGATGAGGTTCCTCCTCTACTTGAGCAAGCACATGGGGGCATTTATGGTGGTCACTATAGTAGGCATGTTATAGCCTAAAAATTCCTACATATGGGTTATTATTGGCCTACTCTAGAAAAGGATGCTATTGAATATGTATAAAAGTGTAATCCTTGTTAGCTTCATGATGATCTCTTTCATTCACCACCAATCAAAATTCTAGTTATCAAATCTCCTTAGCCATTTCCCACATGGGGATTTGATCTCATTATCAAGCTTCCTCATTCCCAAGATGGGCACACATCTTCATCATCACTACCACTGAGTACTTTACCAAGTGGGTTAAAGCCATGCCTATTATTAATGTTACCAGTCCTACTATATCTAAATTCATTCTTAACCAGATTATTTGTTGATTTGGTGTTCCTCACACCATCATTTCTAATAATGGTGGTAATTTCAAAAATAAACATGTTAAACAACTTTTCACCAAATTTAAAATCAATCACAAGTTTTCCACTCCATATCATCCGTAATGTAATGGTCAAGCTGAGGCCACCAAAAAAAATCTCAATAAAATTCTTCAAAAGGCAATTCATGAAACCCACATAGATTTGCATCTTCATCTTTATCCTATACTTTGTACCTATTAGACTAGTATTCATATTACCATTATGTTAAATCCATTCTCTCTAGTCTATGATTCTGAGTCAGTTCTTCCTCTTGAGGTTGAGCTTCCTTCTATTCACATATCTCTTCAAGGAATCATTCTTGATGAAGAATTGCATGAGGCTCACCTTCATGCCCTTGATCTTCTTGATAAACATCATCTTTTCACCTTGCATTGCAATCATTAATGCAAGGCTCACTTCACTAGACAACATAACAAATGTGTTAAAAATTGCACATTTAATGTTGGTGATCTTGTCTTTAAATTAGATTACACTTATGACAAATAAGGTAAGTATGCCCAAAAATGGTGGGGCCCTTAGTTAAAGATGTTCTTGGTCAAAGTACTTATCACCTTCAAAATAATGAAGGCCATGTTTTCAAAGAGCCCACCAATGCTTAATTCCTTTAAAAATACTTTTTTTGATCATTTCCATTCTTTTCTTTTCTTTCTTTCTCTAAATATCCATTTGACATATTTTTGCAAGTTAATTTAGCATGGGTCTCTCCCCATGCAGTAGTTTCCTTCTTTTTCAAACCTTTGGTCTTCTCTTTTGGTCTTTTGGTTTCTTGATGTACCATAGTCTTCATCTCCTTTCTTTTTAAACCTTTAGTCCTCCATTTTGGTCTTTTAGTTTCTTGATGTACCATAGTATTCATCACTTATCTATTTTTCCTTTTGCTTGCCAATGTTATTTTGGTATCCTCTTGGGCTTTTCTTTTATGAGTTTCTTGGTAAGACCATGGATAAAACCTAACCCTCCTCATAAAATGACCATTATTTTTATTTCTCATTTTTTCCTTTTTATTCTTTTGCTACTTGCCAATGTTGTTTTGGCATCCTTTAGGTCTTTCTTTGTGAGGTGCTTTATATAAAGGCTCCTTCACTTTTTGCTTACTAGCACCCCTTGGGTTTTCCTTTTGTGAGTTTCTTGGTAAGACCATGGATAAAACTTGGCCCTCATAAAATTACATTTATTTTCATATTCTTGTGATCCTTGTTATTTAGACATTAGCTTTTGCTTCTTTTTCTAGATGGAATCTATAAACAATCTATGTTAGCATGTTTTCCTTCACTTCGCATAGTATTATGGTAAGGAATTACACATTTATATCATTGTATTCCTTTTTTCCCTTTGTCACATTTTTTTGAAATTTGAAGATATTTAAATTTTTTACATGCATCATTTCCTCTTAATTTCCCCCTTTCTTTCACCTCCACATTTGGATAAAACAAGGTTGAAGTCAAGATAACACTTTTATTTCACTTGTATTTATGACTCTTAGAACCCATGATCTTTGATTCTCTCTCTCTTAGCACCGTTGTCCCAAATTTTTCTAATTAAATTCATCTTTAGCACCCATGTTTGGTCTTCCAAATTTATATAGTTGAGGAATTAAAAAAAAAAGAAAAAAATTTAAAATCCAATCATTTGAAAATAAAAGGCAATAACATCTAAAAGGCAACACAGAAATCTTAAAAGTCTAATCACACCAAAATATGTTATTACAATCACATATCCTATCTCTAATCAAAGCTCAAACTCTATAGTCAATTTCACATAAAGCCAAAGTCCTTTGGGGTGCAGTAGGCCAATATATTGGAATAGGGATTTGAAAAAAATCTATAGTTTTACCTACTTTTTCATGCAAGTACCTAAACTTCATAGTAGATTGATGACTCTGTAAGGGGTCCTAAAGAGTGGGGAACATGTTGTAGGGAGGTAGGACCATTTAACTTTTAATAGATATAACCTTCATGGGATGATCTATAAACTCCATTTGTTGACCTAAGACTTGTGTAGCTAAGAGAAGTTCTTTAAAATCCTTAAGGTCAGCAAAACCTCTTGTTTTGACAAACCAAATTTGAGTGTCTTAACTCTAATAAAGAGTTCTAATACCTTAGTTTTTTCTTCATTCTCCCCTCTACCACGTTTCATTTCACCCTTGATAGATAAATTATGATTCCAAATCTATTTTACCTCTTCTTTAAATTCTTTTTTCTTCACTTCTTAAAAACATGATAACACTAATTTGTATCATTTTTATCTATCTTTAGACAAAACAACATGTTTGAGAAAATATGGGTCATTTTCATCATGTTCTATATATTTACTAAAACTAATTTTCTTTTCTTTTCCCATTTATCTTGATTTTGTTTTTTTTATTGTTGTGGACACCTAAGTTCACACCCTTTTTCCATTGTTACATGAGATGTGGATTGTTATTACTCACCCAACCATGTTGTTTTCCCTTTTATGCATCCCCTTTTTCCATTGATGATTAAGATGTGGATTGGTACTACTCACTCATCAATGTTATTTTACCATTTTTCTTCTTGAATCCTCTTTTTACCATCTTGTTTGACATTTATCCTTGATTTGGTATGGTAATTTTGCCTTTTCTTACTTCAGGTTTACTTGTTTGAGTTTTTTGGTCTTTAGTAGCCTTGGTTTCTTAGTTACCCAATTTACTCTTGTTTGACTTGGTCATTTGGTCTAACATAACACTTGTCACCTATCTTTCCAAATTCCTAAGTATGTCCCATCCACATAACACTAGTTATCTTGGATTTTCTTGAATTTATTTGTTTTTGCTCCTTAGTTTTGTATTTTTTGGTTTGCCCAAAACAGTCTCTACACCCTCCACAATCAAAAGTAATAGTTGATGAACATCCAATGATAAAAGTAAGTCAAGGTAGCATCATTTATTTTTTAGTTATTTACTTTTTAGTTAGTTTCATTTTTCTTTCATTTACTTTTAGTTATTTTATGCTTTTTAAAATACTAAAATTTTTTTTAGCATCAACATTGTGTGTGTCCTTGTGTTTTTTCTTGAAGCACCATCCCTTGTTACACATTAGTGACATGTGATGAGATTTGACTAGGTAATATGTATACACATAATATTTTCACACTTTTATTGATTAATGATGCTTTACATCTTGCAAGAACCCATCATGACTTAATCTCTCTAAGTGCATGCCTTAAGGGGTGCACCGAGAAAGGGGTGGACAGACCTTTGGTGCTTCATAGGATTATTTTCCATTATTTCCATATTATTACCTATCCATTAAGCTCTTAAAACCTTTCCCTAAGCTATCTCTCCTTCATTGCAAATTATTCTAGTATTTTCCTCTTTTTATTCTTCTTTCCCTTGCTTAGTATCAATTTTACCTGTTCAATAAGCTAGGTCAACCTAGTCGACCTAGCATAGTTTAGGGTCACTTTAGCTCTCTAGGCCTAGTTTTCACTTGGCCAACCTAGCATAGCTGACATGTCTAAGTGACTTTTTTGTTAGATACTCCTATATATACAAGGTCATTTTGGTCATTTCCATATGAATTTAATCAGGAGTTATTATTTGCTCATATTTCTTCACAATATGTTCTTCCACCATTTTACTTGATGAGTAATAGCTTAGGTTTCTTATTTAGAGAATATTAGTCTTATAGATAAGTCTTGGGTGCTTTGGCCTAATAAATTGATCCTTACAAACCAAAACAACCTCTTACAAATCCCCATTGGCCAATGGAGAGATTGAGTTGTGACAGGTTCACATTTAGGTAAGTATATTCTAACTTTATTCTCTTCTCTTTTAGTAGATAGAAGTAGCATAAGTGTTGGATTGAATAATATTTCTCCTCATATTCCATGTATTAGGGTGTTACTCATACATACTTTATTTGAAGTTCTCTATACATATATATAATTTCTTTGCATCTAACCCCTTACTTTGGGCCATAAGTTTTGGTGAGCACTAGATTAGTTTACTTTATTTTTTATTATCATAACTGGATACATAAACCATAGGAATCTTTTAGGGTTATTATGTGATTATGTTAGACTGTAGGCTTTGGAACCCTACCTAACATGATGTGTTATGATAGATGATATAAGTGATCCCTTATTTAGGTCTAGCAATTCCTCATATTGGTCATGCTCCCACTTAACAAGTGTGTGCCCCAATCATAAGTGTAGGTGTGATCTAGTTTATCTGATCTAGGATTGATTCATGCACACCATGTAGTTATGATTACATACACATACCTAGATATGAATTTAAAATCAACCAAAATATAGAATCTATTCTCAAATCTAGATCTGAAATGATCTTTTATATAAATTCATACAATCGTTACACCTATTTCATGAATATATTCAAAATCATAGGTGCATCATCTATCAAGTTATCTAGAATGAAGTGGGCTACCTTAGTTAGTTTTTCAACTAAAACCAAGATCATATCATGTCAGCTATGTGATAATTAGAAACCTTAGATAAATTCCATGATAATCACCTACCACTTCCATTTCATATATCATGAGTATATAACAATCTTTCTAGATGCACATGTTCAACTTTCACATGATGAGATTTTAAACAATGAGACATAAAATCCATTACATCCATCTTGATTCTTTTATAAAAAGAGGGAGCTCTTAGCTCAGCCATGAGCTTGGTTACACCTCAATGTCATGAATACGAGGCATTGTGTAATTCCTTTAGCACCATGCTCCTAAAATTATTTATATCAAGCAGATACATCCCAACTTTATACCTCAAAACACCACTATTCTCTATCTTGAATCCTTTATACCTAGGATTCTCAACATTCTCTAACATTGCTTTCTTGACCTAATTATATAATCCATCTCATGGTGAGAATTTGATTACATAATCATAGAAAGTAATCCTAATAATAGTAATTGATATATGTACTTTCTATGGATTAGAGGATTAACAACTTTGTTGTCCTTGCTATCGATATAGTTAATAACCTAATCATAATCATATAAGAATTCTAATCATCTCTATGACATGTATTTAGGTTTGGTTGGGTGAAAATATACTTGAGTCCCAAATTTTTAGTCTTGAGCTCAAATGGTTTCTATAAAAGATAATCAATCCAAACTTGTAAGGAATGTACTATTCTATCAATTTATAGATCATGAGGGGCATAATTCACCTCATAAGGCTTTAGTTTCCTAGGCTCATATGCTACAACTAATCCATCATTCATAAGAACTCCTCCAGGTCCATCCTCAGATGCATTCATGATCACTAAAAATTGACCATTAAGATTGAGAACTCTTAGCACTAGTGCTAAAGTAAGCCTCCTTTTTATCTCTTGAAAGGTTTTTTCACACTTTTCTGACCAGACAAAACTCTTATTCTACCTTTGAAGAGAGGTAATTAGATTATCTATCTTAGAGAAATTTAGGAAAAAATTTCCTGTGATAGCCTACTAATCCCATGAAACTCATTACCTCATGCACATTAATAGGTTTTGGTCATTAAATTATGACTCTTATCTTCATTAGATCCACTAAAATTCCATCTATAGATATAATATGTCTTAAATATTATACTTTATTTTCAAAAGATGCACACATTGACAACTTCTTGTACAACTTGTGCTTCTGTAAACACTAAAAAATTAGTTTTAGATGCTGAAGATGTTTTTACTCATCCTTAGAATATACGAGGATGTTATCTAGAAACACTAACACAAAATTTGTAGATAATATTTGAACACACTATTCATGAGATTCATAAATGTTGCCATAGTATTTCTCAATTGAAAGGTAACACTACTAACTCATAGTGCCCATATCAAATTTTAAATGTTATTTATCAAATATCCTCATCTCAAATTCACAACTAATTATAACCTTATCTAAGATCAATATTAAAAAATATTGTTTTCTCTTGCATCAAATTAAAAAGTTCATCAATACAAGGTGATGGATATAAGTTCTTGATTTTTTCCTTGTTCAACATCATGTAATCAATAAATAGGTGAAGAGTACCATCCTTCTTCCTGACAAATATTACTAGTATACCCATAGTGACACACTTTGTTGACTCAACCCTTTCAATACTAACTCCTAAAATTGAGCCTTAAACTCAACTAATTCAATAGTTATCAACCTGTAAGGTGTCTAGGACTACAATTTAGATCCAAGTATGATGTCAATCTAGAAATCAAACTCACATTTGGGTGGTAATCTAGGTAATTACTATGGAACCATAACTTGACTATTCCTTAGAAAAGGATAATATTTTATGGGTTGTTCTTTAGATTCCTCCATATCATTTATATTAAAAATAAATGTGTGGCATCCCTTTCTCTAAGATTTCTTTAGTTGAACTATATGAATTAGTCTAAACTTCAACTCTCTTTTTTCACTTTGAAGTTGCATCTAATTTCCAAAATCACATTAAACTCAACCTTATTTAGATAAAAATCAACCTTAGCTTTATGATCTACAAGCCAATTGACTCCTAGGATCACATCTTATGGCCCTAATGGTGTAGCATTT
This sequence comes from Torreya grandis, assembly GCA_037957365.1. Taxonomy (NCBI): domain Eukaryota; kingdom Viridiplantae; phylum Streptophyta; class Pinopsida; order Cupressales; family Taxaceae; genus Torreya; species Torreya grandis. The sequence goes on along the minus strand of JARHVA010008690.1, from coordinate 355,011 downwards.
AAAACCACTACTATAATGAATTCAACCAACCTATTCTTAGTTTTCACTAGACACTTATCAAACTTGACCTTTAACTCATTCCCATACTATACTGACCATGCATTTTCCTTAACTCCAACTTTTCTAGACAACTTACTAAGAATTTTAGGAGGAAAAAAATATTATATATCCCCTATGTCAATCAAAATAGAAACTGGATGATCGAACAAAATACCTGATAATTTAATGGGTGAAGCTTAGAATTCAACTTGATGATTACTAACAACTACATGAATCTATTGTTGAAATGTAACCTACTAAGAAGCAAAACCCTTGTTCTTATACTTATCCTAAGTAAACTCTAGATTTAATGGTCACCTCCACAAATGAAGTAGTCTCTAGATGGTTCTTTCATGTTATCCTATTGGTTTCCCTTGAAACCTCCCTTGAAACCATTCCTAGGTTTCTTGTTCCCTAAGCCACTATTGAAAGTATTAGTCTCACTCTTAAACTAAATCTTGGAGTATCCACTCCTCTACTTCCATTTGTTATATCTCTAGGGTCATGATTTAGTCACTAGTTTTTTGCATGGTTGTGATGATCTGATCCAATTTTGCATCTTGTTCAATAGTGAATTGATTTGGATCAACTGGATGATTGGTATTTGAATTAACCTCACCTCTTAGTCTATTGTGTACCATTCTTCTTACTACTTAATAAGATAATAAGTTTGTGTTATAAGACACATTAAGTCTTATATTTTGATCCTTGGCTTTGATACCACAATGTAATAACCCCATCGGGTTTTACTAAAATAAGGTATTTTTTAGTTTAATTACATAAATTCATATAAAATATTTCACCATGTAGTTAACATTAAAAAGGTATATATATAATCCATTTATCTAATGATCACCATAACAATAATATATCAAAATAATTACAATTTTAAATATATAAATAAAGATTGCATTTATTTTATATAAATAGTTTTACAAATTTAGCCATGGCTGATAAAATAATACAAACATGGTTGTAAATGTGAATATGGATAAAAATTATGATTTCAACAATAATAAATGTCTTAATAACAACAATATAATGATATAAATCTCCACAGAGCATGAGTCTCAACAAACATGAAGTATCCATCGATAATCTCAAGTGTAGTCTCTAGTGTAGTATTGTTATAGGAAGTGAGAGCATCATCTGAGTAATTTTACACACCAACCATGGAACATTACTCCCATACACTATCTACCAATAAGGTAATGGCCCTACCTTTATATATTTATAGATAATGATGGCGCAGGAATGCCATGTGATAAACTAGAACATGGGTGTTGTAAGATAACTAATACATGGTGCATACCATAGATAAATCCATTCTAACATGATATCATGAAAACATGTAAACTATATCAAACATATGAAATGAGAAATTTTAACTATAAAAATTACATTGACCAAAGTTTTAATATATATATTGATCTCTAGGATCAGTCAATTTTATACACACCACTCAATTGGATTACACCTCACCTTAAATTAATGACACTAATTGAGTGAGTAGAATGTGTCACACTACTTATTTAGGGTCATTGATGTGAGATTTGGTTATATATTTAATAAAATAAAAAACAAATATGTTAAAACAAAATATTTCTTTAATAACATATTTAAAATGTGTTAAACAAGGAAATATCAAATACATACATTTTGTCCATAAAATTGTTGACCAAATTTGACTTTAGGTCAAATTTGGACCTCTATAGGTAAAAAACTTGGATTTTTAGATTTTTAAGAGTCAAATAGTTTATAATAGGATATATTACAATTCATTTGATGCTATCTAATGTGTTTTTAGCCTTATTTATGGTCTAAAAAGTTTATTTTTCATTTTAGGTCACTTAGTGGGCTTTTTAGGGTCATTAATGCAAGTGGCATAATTCCCAATGTGACTAGGTGTAATTTTTTATATAAAACATCAAGAAGGTTAGTTTACCTATTATGTATTTCAATTACATCAAAATATTACAGGTGGTCTAATTAAAATTCAATAATCTAACTAAAAAAGGAGCATGTGGCACTTGTAAGGCCCATGGGGAAATGTGCCACATGGGAAATGTTCATGGAGGGACTCTTAATATTCATAAAACTTATTTAAACATTTCATTTTCTTTGTAAGATCCATTTAAAGGCCAAAAACATTTTGATTCTTCTTTGCATTTCTAGACATATAAAAGAGACCTTCAATTGTATGCTTAGTATGGACATCCCAAGAGGTTTCAGAGAAAATTATTTTGAGAGGTGATAGTAAAATTAGAGACCTTAATTTTAATAGTAATAATGCAAGGATTGATCAATTTTACTTCATGAACCATCCTCATCAAGTTGACTATACTTTTATGCTATCTATTTCATGCACCTTGTAAGTTTTGCTCCATTTTGGTCAAATTCGTATGAACTAGTTGGTGACGTTGACTATAGTGAATGTTGGATATCTTCTCTAATTATATCCATACTTAGTTTCATGTTTTATGGTTTTTTAATGAGAAATTTAGTCCATGTTGAAAGGAAGGTACCATAGTCCATGTTGAAATAAAGGTGCCATCATGTGGAATCAAAGTTTTTCTTGTTTGTAATATGTTGGTTTCCTATATAAGCCTAATTTAGTCATTATATGGTGTTTCATAAGTCTTTCAGCCATATGATCACCTCTTCCCATGTTTGGTTTGACCATATCATGCTTTGGGCAAATTCTCATCTTGTCAACTCTTCACTCCTCCCCACTTATAGTCACCTATATAAGCTTGTTTATCTTGTTCATGGAGTTATAATAAGGGTATGTTAGTTATAAAAGTCATCAATATATGATGAGAGTTCACTTGGATTCTTGGGAAAAGTACAAGTTTGGTGACAAGCTCATTCATTATGCTAAAATAGTCATTATACACCCTACCTACTCTCTTACAACATGTTCTCAAAAGGTTTCACATTGAAAAATATGTTTTGGAAGGGGTTTCAAGATTCCCTTAATGTAAATAATGTATTTTAGAGGTTTATAATGAGTTTTAGATTCCCATGAGGCCTTTTATCCACCTTGTTGCTCTATTCCACACTCACTATCCACACACAACCCAATACACATCTATAGGAGCCATTGTTGACATCATGATAAGAGGTGAGAAGCTTGACATAAATTTCAAAATTTTAATATTGGTAAGTGTTCATTAGGGAATTTGGTGAAAACATGGGAATGACCATAAACCTATCGATCTCTCATATTTCCCAAGGTTCCACACTTGCTCCCTGTGTGTACTGATGACCACCTATAGGTGGTACCTCAAAATTATGGAGTCCTTAAAATGGGGAATTTAGAAAATGCTAGGGTCCTTTTCATATAATATCATTTGGAGGAGTCATGACACAATTTTACGAGGTTTCAAAGGGACAAAATAAGGTGTAAGATAGGTTGGTTGGAATAAAGACTAAAGTTTGGAAAAATTTCCCCAAAAAGTTAAAATAGAGGTCTAAGGGGTTCTTGTTGACCTCTTAGGACATGTTTTCTAAGGTTTTAAAAGAATATAAAGAGGTGAATATTAGGACCTATAGAATGTACAATAAATATACTAAGAATGGAGGCCAAAATTTTAGTGCAAGGAGGGAGTTGCAAGTGTCAAAGTGGCCCTCAAAAACATTGAAAGCATGTCATCTTATCTAAAGGTTTTGAGGTGTGGGTAACAATTATTGTTCAAAAAAAGCAAAAAAAAAAACATTATATTATAGTTATAATGATAATAAAATTTGAAAAATGTTAAAATAGACATGAATATCATTAGCCTGATATTGGAATGTGGTATTTTAGTCCTCATAGACACTTATAGGTGTCCTATGGAGAAAGTAGGTAGCTATAGCTGGAAGGTATTTAGTGACTCAAGAAAGAGGTTTGATGGTGTCTTAGATTACCAAAAGTGGATAAAAGCTAAAAAAATACTATTTTATTATAAAAATTAAAAGGGGGTATTCAAACATCATAACCAAGCTCATTTGAACCTCATGTGTACCTACAACAATCTAAAGGTAGAGTTCATAGTCAACAGGTAGTTAATGACTCAGTCAAGGTGATTAGTGGTGATTTAAAACTTTAAAAGTTGAGTGTATGTTAAAACATGTAATTTTTGACCTAAGGGGGTTCAAGGGAAGTCTATTCAAATCATGTCCAAGTCTCAATAAGTAAAATTAACCTATAGGCAAAGTCTAAAAGACAAGTTTCTCAGTCATGGAAGGGAAAACTTAGTTATAAACCAAAAGTAAATGTAGAGGGATGATGGGAGGTTGGAATGATGAAGTAAACATATTAATAATTTATCCATATCCATTATATACATCATGATCTCTAAAATAATTTAAAGTCTAGTTGACCTCTTAAAACCCTATATACACCTATAACAGCCTTTATGAAGTCTTGAGCATGATTGAAGTTAAAGATATAGACTTGCTTAGGAATAGAGTGAAGGTTTACAAAAAAAATTAATGGTTCATAATTTATTGGTAAATTTAACTAAAAATATATAGGACCCCCTTCAATATTAACATCTACCCTCCCTTTTAGCCCATTGGCTATAGTTCATACAATGAGTTAGGAAACCTATGTTGCTTAATAGGTAAATATGAGGAATATAAAGGAGAGAAGTGTTTTGGGTGAATTAAAAGATTTTTTTTTAACTAAAAGGGGTAAAAATTTATTAAGTATAGAAATAAACCAACTACTACAAATCTTTCTCCTGGTCCACCAAATGAACCAGTTTCTGATATAAACTCATAGGGAGCATTCTCAGATCATCAATGCTCCATGATGATCCATTCTCCAAGGCCCACTTAGCAAGGCAATCCACAACACCATTCCATTCACGGGGAATGTGTTTGAAAGAAATTGAATTCAAGTAGGTACTTAATTGCTTAATCTACTAAATAATAACATTTATTTGCCAATCCACTTTACCTGTATTACAATTCTTCAACAAATTAATCACCACTTGCAAATCTGATTCACAAATAATATTATATCAGTCGCGTTGACAGTAGTGTTTCACTGCCTCCAGGATAGCCGTAGCTTCAATAAGATTATTTTCAACAAATTAATCACCACTTGTGAATCCGATTTGCAAATAATATTATAGCAGCCGTGTTGACAACAGCATTTCACTACCTCTAGGATAGTTGTAGCTTCCATAAGATTATTTGTATGATAGCCTTTGTAGATCAAAAAAAGAAATTAGATGCTCCCAGAGCAACCCTGACTGATTCCACCTATTCCAGCCTCTCTTGGGTTCCCCTGTGAGAAGCCATTAGTATTTATTTTTATAACTCCATCCCCAGGTGGAGTCCAGTGGCCAGTCCTGTTAACAGGTTGTGCCCTCTGACTTTTTCCATTCACCAAATTGATGCTCACCACAAAGTCACAATTCATGGTCAGGTCCAGCCCCAGGTGCTTACATAACCTAGCCGCTTCAAGGTCCAAGTCTTTATCACTCTTGCATTTAACTTGTAATGTTTCTTGCAGTGAACTGGTAATTTTTGTCCATAGGAGTCTCACTTCTAGCTACGCGCCCCTGAAGATTCTTCTATTTCTTTCAAGCCAAAGATTCCATAAAATGAAGGAGGATCTGACTACCCAGGCATTTTGCAATAGGGAGCTCTTTGATGACGCTTGACCAAGTTGATTCTAGAATTCTGTCAAAGAAGAGGCATGCCAGCAAGGAGAGCCCTAGGCACTCCACCACAGGTGCTAGACCTGCTTAGCAAACAAACATTGGAAGAATAGATGAGATCCTATCTTCTCACTATTGTGACACAAAACACAAATAGAAGGTCCCTGAAACCCACACTTGCAAAGATTGTCCCAGGTGAGACACTTATGCGTAAGAAGCCAAATAAAAAAATTACATTTGGGCCAAGAAATCTAGTTCTAAACTTTCTTCCCCCATAAGAACTGACCTCCATCGAAGAATTGCTTAGACAAAGTTAAATATCCTGAAGCCACAGAATATTTCCCTATAGCATCTCCACCCTAGGCAAGAACATCTCTCCCTTGGAGTGAGCTGCATCCACAGGAATCAAGGATTTGGGTTAATTCTCTTCTATCCTCTTATGAACCCCCCGGTGGCCACTCAAAGGAATTTTTCCATCTATATCCCATAGTCATGCCCATGTTAAAAGCTTATTTGTAATGCATCACTATGTTCCAACCAACAAAATGAAAGGAATCAACTAGAGGCTGCAAATGCAAGTGTGAAGATAATAGAGGTGGCACACCATCCCAAGAGTCTTCCCAAAAGAAGGCCTTCGTCCCACTATTGCACACCCAAAAAAGGCTATGTTTCACTAGCTGAGTTCCATGCTTAAGGGTACTCCACACCATCAACCTTCTTCCCTCAAGAGGGAGCCTGGATATATCCTGGGGCTCAATGCCCGAAAAGTACTTGGTTGTTAGAATTTGGGCCCATAGGGAAGATTGATTAGAGCACCATCTCCAATATAGCTTGGTAGCAATAGCTTGGCTGGCCAAAATAGCTGAGCGCAATCCCAGGCCTCTTTCCTGCTTTGGTCTACACATAGTAGCCCAATTGATAAGACTCCATTTAGTATTTTGCAAATTTTTGCTCCAAAGAAACTTCCTAGCAAGAGCATCATATTCCTTTAGAAAGTATGTTGGAGCTGTCTGAACCATGCTATGGTATATGGGCAATCCTGAATAACCGATTGTAGAAGAATCACTCTACCTACTGTAGATAGCCACCTGTGAGTCCAGTGACTAACTTTCTACCTTAGTTTGTCTAGAATATTCTTCCAAAATAGCCTGGGTTACCTTCCCACCATGATGGGAATACCTAAATAATTCACCAGGAGTGTTTGAATCTAAAACCTTAATATGGTAGCAATCCTTCTCTGAATAGACTCAAGAGTGTTGAAGAAGAAGATAGAGGACTTATGATCATTAATCTTCTATCCAGAAGCCTCCAAATAATTGTCCAGGGTGAGTTGGAAAGCTTCCACTTCCTGAATCCAGGCTTTTCTTGCCAGGATAGTATCATCAACAAATTGGAGATGAGTCAGGGTAGTTATCCCATTCCCCCATTTCTAACCATGTAGAGCATTTTGAGAGACCCAAAATTTGAAGAGCCACCCAAGCCCCTCAGCCATAATGATAAATAGGTATGGAGAAAGTGGATCCCATTAACAAAGGCCTCTAGAAGCACCAAAAATATTCGAAGGTGCTCCATTAATAAAAACTAAAAAGGAAGGCATAGTAACACAGCTTAACACCCAACCAATCTAGTCCTGATTGAAACCATATGCCAAAAGGATTTTGCTCAAGAATCTCTAGCTAACTCTATCATAGGCTTGGGTTAGGTCAAGCTTAATAAACATAGCCCTCTCCTGTGATGTACTCATAGAGTGAATAGCTTTTAAAGTAACCACCACTCTGTCTAAGATCTATTTTCCTACCACAAAGCCCCCTTGTTCCTCCAATATAAGACTGGGGAGAAGCCCTTTCAGCCTCTACGTAATAAGCTTAGAAATGATTTTGTATATCACATTGTAAAGCACAATGGGCCTATATAACTCTAACTTATTTGCCTGCTCCTTCTTCAGAATTAGAGCCAAAAACATAGCATTCAATGCTCTGAGCATTTCTTTGCTGGAGTAAGATTCCTGTATCACATCCATCAAATCTTGCTTGATGATATCCCAGAAGTCTTGGAAGAATTCAGTCAAGAAACTGTCAGGTCTAGGGGCTTTACCTCTCTTCATGTTGAATACCACCTCCTCCACTTCTGCCATACCAATTGGCCACATAAGGCATTCATTCATTCCCTCATTCACCAATGAAGGAATGCAAGATAAAACAATATTTTCTACCCCTTCATCTGGCAATGGGTCACTGGTAAAAAGCTTCGAAAAGTACCAGATAACTTCCCTATTAATAGCTTGGGAAGAGGTTAGACGAGTCCCATCCTGAGTGACAAGAGAAGTAATAAAGTTCCTATTGCACCTCACCTGCACTGAATTATGGAAAAAGGCCATGTTTTTATCCCCCTCCTGGAGCTAATCAATGTGGGCCTTTTGTTTCCAATATATCTCTTCCCGAAGTTCCCATTCTGCTAAGGCATTTGTAGCTCTAGCTTCCTCCAAGCAAAGGACTTTCGAGAACCCATGGTCTCTTATTTTCCTAGTTATTCCATCTAGCTGATCTTGAGCCTTCTTCTTCATACAATGTAAATTCCCAAAACAATTTATGTTCAAGATCTGCAACTTTCTTTTAACATACTAAAGCTTTTTAAGGAAATTATACATAGCTGTTCCATAAGCAGGACCTCCCTGTCTCCACCACTAACCAATGAAATCATGAAGAGATGGGTCTCAAAGCCACATCAACTAAAACTTAAATGGAGAATTTTTGGACCCATCAATATGACCAATGGAAAGCTTGATAGGCCAGTGGTCCGAAACTCTCCAATCCAAGATTTCAAAGGTGAGAGAAATAACACTAGATTGCCAAAAATAAGAAACTAGAAATATATCAAGGCATTCAGAGATGGCAGCATTACCTAATCTTTTTTTACTCCATGTGAATAGCCCATTTGAAGGTCTAACATCTGAGAGGCACAACACTTCAACATTATGGCAAATACATTCAGGTGAGGGGCCTAAACGATTCAACCCTCCTCTTTTCTCCTCCAAGCTCAGCACCACATTAAAGTCACCAGCAACTATCCACGGCAGGAATGGATGACACTTTCTGATATAGTGGATATGATCCCAAAGCTTAAGTTGTCTGTCAATATCCACAAGTGCATATATTATGGTAATCAGACACAATTCACCAGTTTCAAAAGAAGAAGCGACCACTGACAGAGCAGATATGCTGGAAACCCAGTGAAGTGGCAAAATGGGTGAATTAAAAGATTAATAAGAATATTTTTGAGGTGATTAATTTTTTTAAAAATACTATAAACATTGGTTTATCTTAGAGAGGTCACTCTTGGGTGCATTTGAGGAAAATGCAAGAAAAAATGCTTTTTAGAGGCCTTTTTTGGGCATTTGGAGATGATTAGGTGCATAATTGGAGGAATACAAATAAAAATTTTCATAAAAATTCTCATTTTTACCTTATAAAAATCTAAAAATATTCATTTTTACTTGGGGAAGAGGGATATACCTCACTATTTTGTCTCAGAGGTCAACGAGTCAAGGAAAATCAAGTTTTAGCAAAGTAAGCTAATGAGGTCAAAATAGGAAAAGGAACTTGATGTAAGGTTTTTGAAACATATATAAACATGTTTTGAAGTTTTTTAAATGAAAAAAATTCTTGGAATCATTAATTCAGGCTCAAACCTCTCAAAATCACCAAAATACCCTTGTACATAGTCCAACTAGAAAAGCTTCCTTTAGGCCTAGTTGGTGAATAAAAGGAAAAGGTGAAAAGGAGTTCTTGGAATGTTATTTAATGATTTTTTAAGCTTTAATGAGATGTTAAAATGTACAATAAATCATTCTAACCATGAAATATCAGTGCCAATATCCCAAACTAACAAGGTGCATGCTAAGCCCATTAGGCTTTGAAGGGACATAAAGCTAATTAGGGGTTGATCTTCAGTTATAAGTCTTGGTTGGATATTAATATGGTTAGGACATGTTAAATATATGTAAATATACATGTATGATATTTTGGTATGTAAATAAACTTATAGGAAAGCTATTTCTAGCTCAGAGAGAGTCCAAACATGCAAGAAAGGTAGAAACAAGATCGATGGGGTAATTCCAAATGCTCATATCTTTTACAAGGATTTACATGGGAACAACATAAGTTATTAGGGGTATTAGGATCCATTAAAATAATGTTTTTTTTCATTTTTTGGAAATTCCAATGTCATATATTTATGAACAAAGCTTAAGACTAAAAATTACCTAAAACCTTACTAAATCCTTAGTCAAGACCCGATGGAGAAAAAAATCTTGGAAAGCTATCCTAATGACATAGTTAGGAAATTAAAGTGACTATAAATTGTAAAATAATCACTCAATATCCCTCCCATACTTTTGAGCTATATGGAATTGTATGAACAAGGTGCAAAATAGGGTATTTTTGACCATTTTGTGTGTTTTTCAAGTTCTAGAAGAGGTTTAAAGTTGAAATAAATTTTGAGAGGAATATTAGGAATTTTAAAAACTCCTTATGGTTATTTAATTCTATGGAAAAACTCATAAATTTCCAAACCATAGATTTCATCTCAGCTAGTCAAAACTAGCATAGTGAACAAAAGGGTGAGAAGTGTGAAAAACTCAAGTGGATGTCCTTTTAAGGTGTACCTTCATAGTCTAAGGGAATAAAGAGTCTTAAAAAGTTTCATCCACTCCCTCCCATGGATTTTCATGGAAAATTGATACTATTTTTTGAGGCCAAGTGTGAGTGGTGATAGGGAAGAGGAGTTTTTTAGACTATAGGTAGTGATGTTGCCTTCTAAGAATATATATATATATATATATATATATATATATATATATATATATATATATATATATATATATATATATGAGTAGGAATACAACCAATGTATATATAGGAATGTATGAAATCCCTCCCCATAATACCAATAATTATACCTATCCCTAGTTAGTTATGGGATGTTCAAATAGGTCCAAATCATGAAGGCAATTTTCTAAGCTAGAATGAGGAGTTTCATACCACCTTTCATAAGTTTCATGGCTTGTATGGACACTTGGACATACTAAAATTGCATGGTTATTTTCAAATATATTTTTAATTCAAATTTAATATCTTTTATCATCTTGATATGTGTCCAAGTGACCTTTTGACTTCCCTTGTCTCACCCCTCTTGTAAATACTATAAATATTGACCTTTTTGGTTTTTTTGAACAACCTCCACTAGTTATTGATGAAATACTAGCCAATTTTGTACTTGAATTGATATTGAATAAATAAAAAAGTTGTTTTTTCTATTTACATGCTATAACATTGAGTGTTGTTTCAATCTTGTTGGTCTTGTCTAGTAGAAGATGATCTTTTCTAGCATGCTATCCTTGATTTTTCACCAAGTGTGAAGAAGAGTAATTGTTATAGGTATTTATTACTGTTATTTTATAAGTGTATAAGTGGTTCATGATTGTATTCTCCCAAGGAATAATCCATTACCCTCCTAAGTATCAAAATGCCTTTTAAACCTAACATATGAAACATTGATGTAAAAATATGTCTTGTGTTGTGAGTTTTGTGTGAAGAAAGATTTGTTTTTATCTAAATAGTATAATTTAAGTCAATAAGAGGAAATTAGATATTGGTTCATCACATTTTAGGTTCTTAGTTTGTCCTCTTAACCCTTTTCATGTAAATTTAATAGATAAGAAAGTGTTTTGAATAATGCATTAAATGAACTAGCCCTTCTAGAGATTCATCTTAAAAAATTATTTACCCACAAGTGAGATGTTTCCATTGTACCACTAGGATGAGGAGAGATAGGCATATCCTCAAGGGGTGTAAATCCAAGTGAAAATAGTTTTTGGTACAACTGATGGGACTCTAAGTCCTAAAAGATTATCCAAGATTGGTGTTGGTCTTGGCATAGTTATATATACAAGAACATCTACATTTAGAACCTAGTGACTCCACTAAGTTTTAAAATTTTTGGTTGCTAATAAGTCCTTAAATTTCATGCTAAAAATGACCACTAGGTCTATTGCTAAAGGTATACCTTTTGAGTTTGTGCAATTGCCTTTGTATTCTAGTGGAAGATTTAGATTTTTGAATACTCATCCTTCTTCAAGGGATTTGGTGTTTTATAAGTCCAAGTTTCTACTTATATTAACCCCTAATACACATAAGCTACATTCCAATATGTCTAGGCCTTTTCCTTTTATAGCTTTCACTAGATCATCTCCTTTTAATCTTGCTTAATATGACCAAACTCCTAGAGCAAACCTTAAAAGTGTTCCATATTTTAGTGGAAAAGGTCCTATAACTCCCATTGATCATATTAGGAACATGGAAACTTTTTAAACATCCATAATATCACTTAAGAGAATGTAGCAATTAGTTTATCATCATTGTCTTTCAAAGGGAAAGCTCTACATTGGTATAAGACTCTAGCTAAAAATTCCATTACTTCGTGGGATTAACTAGGAGATATATTGTCTAAGTTGTTTGGAGAGAAGAGTGGTTAGCTATCACGAAATAAGCAATTTACCACTATAAAGAGGTATCCTCAAGAGTTTATGCAATATTTTAACACTAGATTTCAAAAGACATGGGATAGGATCCCAACCCTTATGAGACTTACCCTAGATTATGCCTTATTATACTATCTAAAAGTATTGAATAGTGATGTATCCATGATGATTCAGTCCATAGGTGGGAATATAATACTTACTACATATGAGATATCCACTAATGCTAAGAATTATCTTTTTTAAGTAGAGAATATTTCTCTTAAACCACCAATGCCATTGTTCCCTGATTTGTAACCTCCTAGTCAAGTTGCATTACCTACCTTGGCTCCTTTTCCTAATGGTCAAGAAAGTCTACCCTTGCCTATACCAATGTGATTCATGAATTAAAGAGTTTTCTCCAAATTTTTAATAATGATTTGGTTTCCCTTAAAAGGAAAAAAGATCAAAGTTATAGGACATACCAATCCTACAATTAGTTTGGGCAAATAAATAAGCCTTCTTTTCCAGGTAATGCTCAAGGACAAGGTCAAATCTCTCAGGCTAGAACTTACCAAAGTTAAAATTCTAATGCCATATAATCTTATAAATATCTTATTCCCATTTAAAATATTTTTTTTAAGAACAACCATTATATCCTTCTTATGACTAAAATCAAGACTAAGTTGCATATGCCAATGAAATGCATAATCAAGCCATGACAATACAAGGTAATCAAACACATCAAGCTTACACTTTTTAGGTGCCAATTCAAAATATAATGAATATTATAATGTAAAATGGATAAGGAAAATATGATTCTACTCTTATAAATCATTTGGAGGGTGAGTTTGATGCCATCAATCATTTGGGAAACTCAAGCAATGTGAATGCTAGTGTATCCTCTAACACTAAGTCTAATAAAAGGGATGTTAAAGAGACACAAGGGGATAATTAGGGACCTCTTTTGAATCCTACATCATCTCCAATTTTGGCTGGGTATAATTCAACTCCTAAGATGTAATAAAATCAAAAGTTTCAGAATGTAAGGCCAACTCCTACACATCCACCTTCACAAGCTACACCATAAGGTACTAATGCTTCCAAAGAGCCTCTTAAGGTGAGAAATCCTTATATAAATTTTGTGGATAAGATGAATAAGTTACACATGAATATTTTTCTTATGGGATTGATTGACAATAATAGGACAAAAGGATATGCTTCAAAAGTAATTATAAGGACTAGGTAAAAATTGGATCATCTAAGACTAAAAATGTTGTCTTAGTGAATGGAAATCAACCCATTAATGGATAAGTGAATAAAACTAATAATAATCCTCATTTTATATATATATTATCATTTTTGATTTCCTATTTCATAATTGAATCATAGATAGTGGGGTTACTACTTCAGTTATGCCCAAGTCCATAGCAGATAAACTAGGGCTCAAATATGAACCAATGGCTAAAGGAGGTATACAATTGGATGGATCACCAGCAAAAACCTTGGGAGTAGTCAAGGATTTGAATTTTATTTTACATTCTTTTCCTACTTTTTCTACCCTTCAAGATGTGGATGTGGCATATTTACCTCCATACTTTGCTCTTTGTTTATCAAGAGAGTTTACAACCAATATAGGTGGATACTTGGTAGCCAATTAGTCCTATATGGTTTTTAAGACAAACTATGGTACTAAGGTGAATATTGAATTAGAGCCTATTCATCAAAATAATTTATATCTCTACATGCCTAAAGTTATAAATGTCAATTATGCAATTCTCGATTAGGAAGAACTTCACATGGACCAATCTCCAACCTCTTCTCTTGAAGGAGTTTCTAATTTGTATTTAGATAAATGTGGAGTTGAGCATTATGAATATTATCCTTATAAATTCATAGAGGCAGCTGGTATTGGAGTGTATTTCATTCATGAGGAGGACTCATTCATGCCAAAATTGATTAATCCAAGTGAAAATGTGGATGGTTTATGGTAGCTATTCTTTCATGGATCTAGAAGCAAGGTTAGGGAAAGTGTTGGAGAAATGTTGGTTTCTCCATCCAAGGAAAAGTAATATTATAATTTCAAATTTCACTTCAATTTTACTTTTAATGTGGTAGAATATGAGGCCCTCATTCATGGTCTTGAGTAGACTAGACTAAGAAAAGAGATGTGAAAGAATTGCAAGTGTATGGTGATAGTGAGTTAGTTGTGAATCAAGTAAGGGGCCAAATTATTACTAATAACTCTTTGCTTAAGTCATATAATAATAGAGTGTGGGATATTATGGAATATTTCCAAGAATTTAACATCTAATATATCATAGGAGATGACAACAAACATGATGATAGGTTGGTATAAATTAGAGCTCAGTTTGATGTTCCAAAAGGGATAAGAGAAGATAAGAATTAGCCATATCTCAAGGTGATTGTAAGGCCCTCTATACCTGATAATTTCACTAATTGGAAATTTTTTGATAGTGACCAATAAATATCTCTTTTCCTACAAGAGGAGGCTAAGTTTTCTTCCAAGAATCAATCCAAACTATAGTATCACTATAGAGGGTAGAATTTATAATCGAAAACAAAAAATATCCCTAAAGGCTTAGTCACACTTGAGAGTATCTTCAATGATGATGATAAGTTGAATAAATATAATGTAATCATGTATAATAAGCAATAAAACTATGAGAGAGTACAAATCTTCCAAGATAAGTTGCTTGCTCTTGGGAAGGTATGTACTAGTGAAGATAAACATGTTTTCATTGAGTTATACAAGGAATTTTCTAATGTATTTACATGGGAATATAGTGATTTAAAGGGTTTCGATCTAAACTTATCTCAACATACCATAAAAATAGATGATAATGCTAATACTGTAAAGCAAAGACAAATGCCAATCAATCCTAAGATTGAGCCTCTCATGAGAAAGGATCTTACAAAGTTGATTGAGTCTAAGATCATTTCTCCTGTTAAGCATTCATCTTGGTTGGCAAACATAGTCCCAATAAGGAAGAAGAATGGGGAAATCAGGTTATGTGTTAATTTTAGGGACTTGAATACATTTTAATTGAAGGACCATTATCCTCTTCCTTCAATGGATTATATTTTACAAGTTGTGGCAAGTAGTGAAAGGTTCTTACTTCTTGATGGATATCGAGGTATAATCAGATTTTGGTAAAGTAAAGTGACCAATATAAGACAACCTTTACTTCTAAATGGGGTGCATATGACTATATGAAAATGATTTTTGGATTGTCTGATGTTAGAGATACATTTCAATGTGTAATATATATGGGTTTTCAAGGTCTAATAAATGACATTGCATTGGCATATCTTGATGATATCATAATTTTTTCTAAGGATGCAAAGGATCACTTAAAACACCTTAGGTAAATTTTTGAGAGATGCAGATAATTTGGAATCTATATCAACCCAAATAAGTATTTTTTTAATCCATAAAGGAAAATTTTTAGGACACCTTATCTCAAAGATAAACCTATCGATATATCCTAAAAGGGTGAGTGCAATCTTGGCATTGCCTTTACCCAAAAATAAGAACGGTTTGTGAATTTTCTTTGGAAAAATAAATTTCATAATGAGGTTCATTCCTGATTTTGTTAATTTAGTCAAGCCTCTAACCTTTATGCTAAGGAAAGATGAAGTTTTCACTTAGACAAGAAGAAGTAAGGAGTGTTTTAGAGAGATTAAAAAAGCTATTGCCCAAGATCCAACTCTTGAAAGTCCTAATTTATCAAAGGACTTTAGCTTGTACACCTTTGGAAATGATGAGGTAATTTCTACCATGCTCACTCAATCAAATGAAGAAAACTTGGAGCAGCCTATTGCCTTATTTAAAAAGGATATGAGTGATATGAGGTAAGATACACCTATGTATAGAATCAAGTACTTCTAATTATTATATGTCTAAAGAATTTTAGGCATATGTTGTCTAAAAATAGTATTAATATATTGGTACCTCATCCTTATGCCAAGGATTTCATTTTAAGAAAAGATTTGAATGAAAAAAGGGCTGGTTACACAACAAAAGTGATGGAGTATGATGTAGAAATCAAGATAACCATTATGTGAACACCTTGATTTAGATTTGAAATAATAAAAATAAGTTTTGTTATCCCTTTATGATGACCCTATTATAGCTGCATCTTCATCAATGAGGAGTTAGATAGAAGAAATGATTTATTTTCTTCAAATTGGTGAGTTTACACAAGGCCTAGATAGAGATAAAATAAGGTACTTCAAATTACAATCTATTCCTTATGTACTTATTGATGGAGTTTTGTTTAAGAAGGAATTATTAGGTGTACTTTTGAGATGTGCTAAATCAGATCAGGTTGAGAATATATTGCTTGAGTTTCATGATGGACCAGCTGGTGGTCATTATGCTTCAAGAACCACAACTATGAAGATTATGAGAGATGAATATTTTTGGCCTAGTTTGTTCAAAGACACCCATGATTGGGTAAGGAAGTGTTGAAAATGTGCTCTCTTTGATGGTAAACAAAATCTTGCAACCTTGCCTCTATATCCAATTTAGGTAGACCAACCTTTTATGCAATGGGGTCTAGATTTTATAGGCCTAATTAACCCACCTTATAGTGTTGGTCAAAAATAGATGTTGACTACCACAAATTAATTTAAAATATGTGTGGAGAAAATATCTCTCAAGGAAGAAAATGAAATTTTAGTTCTAGACCTCTATGAAGGTAGTGACAAGGTTTGGGGCTCCTTCAACAATAATTTTAGACAATGTATTGGATTTCTTTGGATGAAGACAAGTGAGTGGGATTTGAAACATGGAATTTATCTTAGAACTTCCTCCAATTATTATCCATAAGTGAATGGACTAGCTGAGTTCACTAATAAAAATCTAATTAGGATCATCAAGAGGATAATGGTGGAGAATCAAAGAGCTTGGCATTCAAAGTTGAAGATAGCTCTTTGGGCTGATAGGATCACCCCCAAGAGAGTAATTAGAAACTCAACATATACACTTTTTTATGGGTGAGAGTATATAATACCTATCTCACTTGAGATACCAACCTTGGATCTCACTTATCAGGTAGAGTTAATGGAAAATGATAGCATGGAAGCCAGATTATGTGAGTTGATGGAGCTTGAAGAGATGAGAGATTAAGCTATGAAAACTATGAGACTTCACCAAGATCAAAAAAAAATTTACATTGATAATAAATCCATTATAATAATATTTCAAGAGGGGTACATTATTCTAAAATGGGATGAATATAGAGATAAGCCTAAAAAATATGAAAAGTTTGATGCTTTGTAGAGTGGCACTTATGTTATCACCCAATGCAAGTAACACAATGCTTTACAACTCTCAAATTTGGATGGAGAGGAGTTTCATATCTTAGTCAATGGGATATATATTAAACATTGATACTAAGTTTCTCCTCTCTCCTTGTACATAGTTGTTTTTTTCTTATTTTCCCTGAGTGCTTATGCACACATGTGAGTCTTGTTGGTGTCTTGCTTTATCTTGTGTTTACTTGGTGTGTTGTGGTTGTTTTTTGTGTGTTTTAGGAAATTGATTATTATTTCTCTTTAATAACTCATTGAATCCATTGTCCCATGATAGGATAAGGCTACTGGTCTTTAATATAGTAGGCATAAGACTCCTTTGAGTCACCATTTTGTTGACCAAATTTGACTTTAGGTTAAATTTAGACCCCTATAGGTAAAAACCTTGGGTTTTTAGATGTTTAGGAGTAAAATAATTTGTCATAGGATATATTATAATTAATTTTATATTATCTAATGTCTTTTTATCCTTAGTTATGGTCTATCAAGTTTATTTGTCTTTTGGGCCACTTAGTGGGCTTTTAGGGGTCATTAATGCAAGTGGCATGGTTTCCAAGGTTTCTAAGTGTAATTTTTTAATTTAAAATGTCAATAAGTTTATTATACCTATGATTTATGTTAGTTAAATCATAATATTATAGGTGGTTAAATTCAAATTCAAGAATCTAACTAAAAAAAGGAGCAATTGACACTTATACAACCCATGGGTAAGTTTGCCACATGGGAAAATATCATGGAGGGCCTATTAATCTTCATAAAACTAATATCAAAATTTTATTTTATATATAAGTGCCATTTAAGCCAAAACCATTTTGATTCTTCTTTGCATTTATGGACATACAAAAGTGACTTTCAGGTTTGTGCTTAGTATAGACAACTCAGGAGGTTTCAGAAAAAATTATTTTGGCAGGTGATAATAAATTAAAATACATTAATTTTCATATCAATAATTCAAGGATTGATCAAAATTTATTCATGAATCATCCTTATGAAGTTGATTATACTTTTTTATTAGCTATTTCATGTACCCTATAGGTTTTGCTCCATTTTATTTAAATCCATATGAACCAATTGGTGATGTTAACTCCAGAGGATTTTGGATACCTTATTAGATGATATTAATCCTTATTTTCATGTTTCATGGTGTTTTTATGAGCAAGTTAGTCTATGTTGAAAGGAAGTTGCCACCATATGTAGTCTGAATCAAAGTTATTCTTATTTGTAGAATGTTGGATTCCTATAGAGGCCCCATGTATCTATAATATGGTTTTACATAGGTATCTATGCCATATTATCACCTCTTCCCATGTTTGGTTCCACCATATCAAGCTTTGGGCAAATTTCCATCTTCTCATTCTCCATTGTCAACTCTTCACTCCTCCCCACTTACAATCACTTATATAAGATTTTTTATCTTGTTCATGGAATTGTAATCAGGGTGTGCTAGTTATGCAAGTAATCCATAGATGAGAAAAGTTCACTTGGATGCTTAGGAAAAGTACAAGTTTGGGTGATAAGCTCATTAATTATGCTAAACCGGTCATTATACACCTTGCCCACTCTTTTATAACATGTTCTCAAGAGGTTTCACATTGAAAAAGATGTCTTGGAAATGGTTTCAATATTACCTTAGTGTAAATAATTTATTTTAGAGGTTGATAATGTGTTTCATCTACACATGAGGCCTTTTATCCACCTTGTTGCTCTATTCCACACTCACTATCCACACACAGTCCAATACACACCTAAAAGAAACATTTCTAACATCATGATGAGAGTTGGGAATATTGACATAAGTTTCAAACTTATAATATTGCTAAGCGTTCATTGGTTTGAAACTTATTTCAATATTCCCAACTCTCATACTGCCCAAGGTTCCATACTTGCTACCTATGTGTACTAATGACAACCTACAAGTGGTACCTTAGAATTATGGAGGACTTGAAATGAGAAATTTAGAACATTCTAGGGTACTTATCAAATAATATCATGTGGAGGAGTCATGAAACACTTTTAGGATGTGTCAAAGGGACAAAATAAGGTGTAAGATAGGTTGGTTGGAATAAAGACTAAATTATGGGAAAGTTTCCCTTAAAAGTGAAAATAGAGGTCTAAGGGGTTATTGGGTACCTCTTATGACATGTTTGATAAGGGTTTAAAAGAATATAAAGAGGTGAATATTGTTACCTATAACATAGAAAATACCTCTACTAATAATGGAGGCCAAAAAGTTAATGCAAGGTGGGAGTTGAAAGCCTCAAAGTGGCCCTCAAAAACACTAAAAGCATGTTGTCTTATCTATAGGTTTTTAGGTGTGGGTGACAATTATAGTTCCAAAAAAGCAAGAAAATAATTATATTATAGTTATAATGATCCCACCATTTGAAAAATGTGAAAATTATTGGGTGAATATTTTGTCGTCAACTAAGGACAAAATAGGTATATCAACCACAGCACAAGGAGATTTATGCCACAAAAAGTGTGGGTTTACTAGATCTGGATGAGGTAAATCTCTCCTCTCATCAAGGGGAGGTTCCCTATGAATATTTATATGCTATATGTATATATAATTAAGCAAAAAATAATACTCGGGTGGTATAACAACATCCACCTCTCTTTTTTTAGAGGTGATGTATAAGGAACAAGAGAGAGAGATCCTGGTCATTGGCCAACAACATTCCTCTTATTTCAGGAATGGTATCTAGCATAGAGCAGAAAATCACCTGAAGTAACAAAGTTCACAAGGAAACTTGCGTAAGCACAAAGTCTTCCGTAGCCTCCTTCACTGATCTGGAACAAGCGTAACCATAGATGAAATGAAGCACAAAGTCTTCACCTAAAACTACTAAAGATAAAAGGATCACCAAGATAAAAGTAGCTCAAAGTCTCTCTTTTATCTTTTAGAAATGTCCTCAGATAATATCAACACACATACTTTGCTTATTAAATCAAACAAATAAGAGATTATCAGGAAAGAGGACATAAGAACTATTTCCTAAATAACCCAGATCACTTCAACACAAAGTCTGAAATAAACTTATTTCTCATTCATTCAACAAAATATGATTTACAAGTTGAGCACAAAGTCTCAAAAAGTGTCTCAATTTTAGCAGAGTTTTTGCTCTCAATTATCAGAGATACATTTACAAAAGAGGTCTCCACTATATATAGGGAGAAACCTTCAAAATTAGAAAATAATATAATATAAAAATATCTAAGTCAAAGATGAGTCATCTGACTTTTTGAGATATTTTTCTAGATTTTACATGGAATTACACATTACAAAATTGCATGCACTTTTACATGACAAAAGTGCATGAGAAAAGAAGAAGAGACAGAGGAAAATGTTTCAGCTCTTGCTACCAGACTTCTTTAGATGAGCATCGTACATAGTAATAGATGCCTAAATTCCTATGCTATCTAGCACAATGGTGTTCTTGAAGATGACCCTAGCTCTGATTATAGCATCCTTCAATGCTGTGATTGCCTTAGCATGACTAGTTAACCTGGATCTCAGATTATCTAGAGTTAACTGAGTATCTAAAATATGGTACACAGAAGTCATTGAGAAGGCCTTTTTTTCAAAATCTCTCTGAATCATACCCTTGAATTCTTGGATCATCTCTTCAGTTGAGAGAAATTGATTGTCCCTAGTGGTGAGGTTGCAAGGCGGTTCTTCTAGTCTATTCAACAGGCCTATATTGCTTTTCTCACTAGCATCCTTAGAAGACTCGAGATCTTCGATGAGCTCCTTGAGTACCTGAATCTTATATATCAGTGTTTCCTTAATCTCAACATAAGAATCTTTGCTAGAAATGACACTGATGGATATCAAGGTAATTTTCTTTAGATCTTTCATCTCCCTCCACTTGCTAAGATATTTCTCTGTACTGTCAATGTCCTAAGAAATAAGTGAGACAAGTTCCTCCAAATCCATCCTCACTTTCTTCATCTTGTCCATCCTCTTGGCAACCTCTGTAAGTAAGGAAATTCCTTGAGTGTGCATCTTTTCAATGTAATCTTCTAGTACTTTCCTTTCATATAGGTTTTTTCTACGTTTTGAATGACAGGGTCATCTATGGAAAAGGCCTCTGGGGTTGCCACTTCAGGGGGAAGGGTGAATTTCCTGACTACTACAATTAACTGCTCTACTTTGGCCTTATAGTAGTCCTTCATCTCCTCTTCTCTGTCAAATTTTTGGACCATGATGTCCATCACAGACTGTAGATCACTTTTCACACCTTCGTGAGTAACTTTCCCAAGTTTAACATGAGAGATGGAATAGCTGCTCATGTCAAAACCCTCAAGGGTTGTGCCCTATGGTGGTTTAGCTATTTCCAAACATTTATGCCTCTTTTCTTCAACCAATTTTGAGAGGATCCTTGGTCTCTTAGGGGCCTTTGCTTTCATCGATAGTATCTTACTGAAATCAAAGTCATCTGGAGAGATGGCTAACTTCTTCCTTTTAGGTGTGAAAGCTGATATCCAAGGAAGGAGAGAAAAAGTACCTATTGTGGCAATAGTTCCTATAGCTAGTGTTATCATGGTAACTTCTACACTGCTAGTTGTAATAGTGGTCATAGTTAGAGTAACTGGTGAAACCGTATCAGTCGTTGATTGATCAAGGATAGAACTTTCTCCCATATTGAAGGAAGGAGATGCCAAACTAGGAATAGATCCAGAGGAACAAAGAGTATCTCTAGAAGCACCTTGAGGATCACCAAACATGAATTTGGAAGGAGAGGTAACTCCAAAAGAAGGAACACTAATAGGAGATAGAGGTTAAGGAGATGCCTTGAGAGACTGAGGTGGAGAAGGATAGACGTCTATAAGTGGTTGTGTCCTTTCCTTGGGAGGTTGAGGTTCAGCCCTTTGCTATTCTAAGGGTCTGTCATCTATCTCCATTTATTGAGTTACTTGTTCCTGGGAGCTTTGTTCTATAACTCCCTTAGCCATTGATTTTATCTCTTCAGTAACCTTTGATTTCTTAGAAACACAGATGATTCTAGGCTTGTGAAGCCTAGACAGGGAAGGAACATCACCTTTGTTCTTGGTCTTATTTTCTGCCTTCTTCCTCATTTCTACTTGGAACTCAGCCTCTGATCCTGTAATAAACTCTTTTAGTATGATCCCTTTGGCTGCTAACTAATCATTGGTGTTAGCCAATATTGGCTCAAATCTCTTCCTCAAAGAAGTTAGCTCTTTCTGAGACCACTGAATTAGAGGAAGAGGGGAGTCAACAATCTTCTCAGCCAGGTACCTACTGTTAATAATGCTCCTATCATCGACCAAGTTGAAGGGAATATCTACAAGCCCCAAATATTGAATTTGTTCTAGGGTCAGCTTGTTATAGTCCATCCTCCTAATTTCTTTAGCTGTCCTCAGGTCTACCTAGATGTCTTCGATCATAGGCTCATGAAATTGAGTCTTTCATTTGATCATGTCCTTGACACCCCTATAGTCAAAGCTGCCCCTTCTCTTAAATTGTTTCATGGTAACTAGCTACATCTCAGTTTCCATGACCTTGGCTTTGGCTACAATTAAAATCGAGTATCTACCAATTTCAATTGGAAACCTAAAACTCAGCTTTTTTAGTTCCATCTGCCTAGTATGTACGACAACCATTTGTCTACATAGCTCCATTAGGAATAACTTATCAGAAGGAAACCTAGGGAGCATATAGGTATAGCCTTGGAAAAAGACCACCTAAAGATAATAGAAGGTGGAAAATTGAAGGAACATACAACCATAGTCGTTGACGACTGTCCAGGCCTCATCAGACACCCTCTTCTGCTCGAGCTGAGGGTTGAAAAGGCATAAATATATGGCAAAGAAAGCATTGTTTACCCTTCTAAAATGGTGGATTAACCCTTGCAGTGTTAACTGGGGGTAATATGAGTAGACTGGGGTGGTTTTTTTGTCCCCTTCAGTTGTCAAACCTGGAAAGGTTTGCATAGAGGTAGCCATGTACACTAGGTACAAAGTCATATATAACTTTGAAGTAGTTTTTACCTTTGTTAGTTGCTCATCAAGGGCATTGCTAATATATTCACCCCAGAAGATGACATGCTTACCCTGGAGGATGATCTTGATGAATGGGTACATCCACTCATAGAACTATGAGGAAGACGGTAGGACTCACACTCTGTTGAGAAGGGTGATCAAGTCACCAACTTCTTCAATGAAATTTCTCATGGGGAAGTTCCATGGCCATCTGGATAGATTGGTTTTGGGGGTCTTCAGCCACCTATTATTCATTACTTTCTTTGCCCTCTCAGAGTCTTTGGCATACTCCTTCTGTGCTTCTATGAAGTCAATCCTCAATACTTCAGTAGCAGGAGGGCACATGAAGACTTTGTCAATGAGTTCAGGGTCTAGCCAAATTATTATGTTGCCACTAGCATCTGAGACTACTCTCATCTCTTTATTGTAGAACTGGGTGCACTGGAGGATGAACTCCATATGATGTGTTACTACTGGGAAAATGGCAACCAGATGAGTATTGCTTTTGATGATTCTCTTTATTTTAGAACTTAGGTTCATTGCCTTCGTTCTGGTCATGAACTCAGCCATATCCATGTGGCCAATCTCTATATCTCTAATGTCATCAACATTAGAGGTGACCAAAGTGATCAAAAAGATGCCCTGGTACCGATACTTCATTGCTTTTGACTTTTTTAGAGAAGTTTCAAACATCAGAGCTAGCCTCGATTGGGCAGGTGCTATCGAGCAAGAATCTTTAGAAAGTAATACAGTCATGATCATGCAATTAGGGAATAGTGGGCAAATTGGGGAACTCACACATTAAGTGATCATGACCAAGGAAGGGTAATTAACAGGGTAGGGTCAGAAAATGAGGAAAAAGGGGAGGAAAGGGAAAAAATGAAAAAGGTGGAAAATTCCTCTAGAGTTGGAGAAATTTGGAGGAAAAATGCACGAGCAACAAAAATCGCTACCCTGGCATAAAGGGGAGAGAAAAAAGAAGGCATGGGCAACAAATTTCACTGCCTGCATAGGTTTAGCTTGCATGGATGGCAAAATATGACACCCCTGCATGCCAAGGGAGAACAAATAAATGTGGGTGGTGAATTTCACCACCTATGCATGTTTTAATGGAAGGTATATGGGTGGTGAAATTCACTGCCCATGCAACTTTTCTCTACGTCGGTGGCAAATTCTGCCGCTAATGCAAGTTAAAAAGCAAAGGAGCGTGGGCGGTAAAATTTGCCACCCATGCAGGTTTCAAGAGGAAAGGCATAGGTAGAAAAAATTTCCATCCATGCATGCCTATAAGAATAAACAAGAGGCATGGGTGGAAAATTTTTCCACCCATGTAGGCTTCAAACAAGAAATATGTGGGTAAGGGAGGGCGATGAAAATCACTGACCCAGCATGTAGAGGAAGCCTTGGAGATCAAAGGGGAGAGAAAAGGGAGTGGGTTGACTGGCCTAAGGGAAAAAGTAAGAACAAAAACCCCAACCTAGAAAAGCAAATTAGAAAAAATAAAACAAATGCAAAAAACACAAACTACCTGAGAAACCATGCGCGTCGCAAGCTTGAATCCACCAAAGTGCACTTTTACTAGTTTGATGAATGGTCTAGAGGTAGAGGGCAGGAAGAGAAGAGGAATGAATCTAAATAGGGTTAAAGTTAGATTAAACGGGGTGAAAATCAACCCCAATAACCTAGCATGTGTGGCAATAAATGCCATGCATGAAAACTGAGACAATGTAGGGGTGGCAAAAATCACTGCCCTTGTACTGGGAAAATGGGAAGTGACATGCAGGGGTGGCAAAAATTGCTAACCATGTAGGTCAAGATGTAGGGGTAGCTATTTTTTCTGCTTGTATAGGCCAAGATGTAGGGGTGGAAAAAATTGCCACTCATGCATCTTCAAAGGCAAAATGCACTAGTGACAAAAATTGCCACTCGTGCATGAAAATGGAAGAAAAACACTAACTCTGAAAAACACAAATTTTGGTCTCCTAGTCATATCAAGATCGTAGTAACCTTCACATTTTGGGTAAAATGTAACAAAAAGATGTTATGAATTTTGAATAGTGAGTTGGATGAAGACAAGAATGAGAAAAACCCGTCTCAAAAACATACTTATAGAGACAAAAGATGAAGTGGACAAGTTTCATAGGGGGTTGTTCCCAAAAATGAGCTAAGCTAATTTTGGAAACAACAGTTGGCTCCTATTGGGAAACTTTTGTTAATCAAATCTATCAATGGGAGTAGAAACTAGTCTCTATGTGCCTTCATCTAAGCCATTGGGCTATGGATTCAAGCTAAAAAATGAAAGAAAAATAGACAAAATGTAAAAGCTATATATATATATATTCAAATGAACCCATCTAAGCTTCAAGGGTTGAACAACTTTAGATGTTGCCCAATATGGGGTAGTTCAAATTGTGTCCCATCCTGGTATTTTAGCAAGAAGCTAGCCTCACCACAGAGCTGTCAAATGGTGAATGGGCCTCTCCATAAAGAGTCAAATTTGCCATGCATTCCCTTCGGTTCTCGCCTCTTGTCCCACAACAAGACTTCATCTCCAACTTGAAATTCATGAACCTTAGATTTTTTATCAAAAAGTTTCTTTACCTAGTTTTAATGTGCCATAATTTGATCTACTACCATGGTTCGCCGCTCATTTAGTTCGATCAGACACATGATTCTTTTGTCGATCGAACTTTCAAAGGTTAAGTCTTCAATTGCTTTGGCTAACTTGAGTGCTGGCAATTCTAGAGTGATGGGTATCTTCACATTTAAGAAATATAGAAGTTGGAAAGGTTATATACCTATGGCCTTCTTGGGAGTAATCCTATCTACCCATAAAGCATCAAATAATGCCTTGTGCCAAGTCCTCTGATTGTCATCTACCAATTTTTTGATAATAGTGACCAGATTCTTATTACCTGATTCTGCTTGGCCATTTCCCTGAGGGAAATAATCTGAAGTGTGGGATGGGGTAATCTCATAGTAAAAATATAATTGAGTAGTTTCATGTGAATAAAAATAGGCCGCATTATCTATTATAGTTTTAAGTGGGACCCCAAACTGGGAGATAATATTTTTCTTGAGAAAATTGCACACCACTTCAGACATAGCATGCTTGGTTAGGATGGCTTCCACCCACTTGGTAAAGTAGTCAGTCACCATAAGGACATAATCATGTTTAACACTTGAAGATGGGTTGATTGTGCTGATGAAGTCAATGCCCCACTGTTGAAAAGGCTCCTTGATTACTACTAGCTTGAGAGGCAATGCAACCAATTTAAGCTTCCCAACGAATTGTTGGCATAATTCACACCTACCCACCCATCTGTAGGCATCCTAAAATAGTGTGGGCCACTAGTACCTTGCTCACAAAATCTTGTGCACTATCACCAGTGCAAAAAAATGCCCTCCATAGGCCAAATTGTGGAAAGACTCTAAGAGTTTTTCTTGTTGCACTCTATCAACATAATGAAAAAATGCCCCATCCAGGTTCCTTTTATATAGACCATTATCCTATATAACATAACTAACAGCCTTTAACTTAACATTCCATTTCTCCTTATAGGAGAGATGAGTGGGACACTCACCATATATCAAAAAATGAGTGATGTCAGAATACCACTCATTAGTGGTGGCAATAAAGAGGATCGTAGGCATGTCTTCGATCTCTATTTCTTCATTTTTTGCTTCATCTAGAATGTTGTTGGCAATCAACTAACAAAGACCCTTTCCTCACATGAGTTTGGTAGGTTTAATGTCTAGATCAAACTCATAAATCTTGGTGATCTAATTACCCCTCTTCGTATGAAAATCCTGTTGAGTCAAAATAGACTTTACTATTGTATTAGGTACGAGAACTTCGATGTGTGAGTTTAGGATATAAAACCTAAAATGCTTGACTGCTTTGACCACCGCGTATGCATGCTTGTCCATGTTGGAATATTTTAGCTCATGAACCTTAATTGGATAACTCATTAAGGAAATAGGAGATTCCATGCCTTATTGGTTTTGTTAAACTACAATGGCTGAGAGTGTATATTTAGAGGCATAACTATATATTTTGAAGCTTTTGGTGTAGTTTGGACAAACCAAAATTGGTGGATGAGCAATTGCTTCCTTGATGTCTTTAAATGTTGATTTTCCCTCAACAGTCCCCCTGAAGGTAGCATTGTCTTTCATCATGTTGATGATGTGGTGAGTCTTCTCAGCAAACTCAAAAATGAATCTCCAAAGAAAATTCACATTTTAGAAGAAAGAGTGAACCATAGTTTTGCTGGTAGGCAAAGCAAGTTCCTAGATGGACTTAACTCTTTCTGAGTCAATTTTCATACCTTCTCGAGACACAATGTGTCTGAGAAGTTTCCCTTCAGTCACCCCAAAAATGTATTTCTTTGGATTTAGAGAAATACCATTTTGATGATAGCGTTCCAGTATTCTTTACAAATGGTGGACATGGTCAGAATGATGCTTTGAAAATACTATCAAATCAGCTAAGTACACTACAATGAACTTACCCATCTCATCCTTGAAAGTGAGGTCCATCACTCTTTGAAATATAGCACCTACATTTATCAGACCAAAAGGCATCCTTCGATAGGTGAATGTGCCCCAAGGCATGGTGAAGGTTGTCTTATGCTGATCTACTTTTTTGACTTTGACCTGATTGTACCCTAAGAAATTGTCCAACATTGATAACATTTCTGAACCTGTTACCATTTATAGAACTTGATCCATGATAGGGAGAGGGTAGTTATCTTTTAAAGATAATTGATTCAAGTTCCTGAAATCCATGCAGATCTAAATTTCACCATTCTTCTTTCTGACAGGCACTATGTTGGCAATTCATGTGGAGTGATGGATTGGAAAAATCATCTGGGTATCAAGCATTTTTTGTATCTCAGCTAAAATAGTACTTGATATTTTTAGATTATATTGCTTGGACTTTTGCTTGTAAGGTATAGAGTTTGCCTTCAGAGAAATGTTGTGGCAAATGTCATTCGGCCTGAGTGATTTCAGGTCATCATAGGAATAAGCCAAGACGTTAATATATTGGTGAAGTAGATTAGCAAGCTTAAATCTCTCCTCGAGAGTGCAACATTTCCCAATGTTTACCATCTTAGGATCTCCTTTGGTTCCCAGGTTTACCTGATCAAAATCTTGAGAGGAGTTTGAATTTATTCGCTGTTATTTATTAAACCTATCATGGTTATCAAACAATTTCTCCAGGGAAACCAAGCCTTTGGGAATCTTATTCCCCTTAAGCTATAGGAAATCCTCATCTGTGTTTGTGTTTGATCTAAAAGTTGCTTCACATTCCTAGAGTTCATTACCTTCAAAATGCAATTGTTCAAAGCTATCCTTTTACTCCAAGAAGGTAATGATTTGATCGTCATTGTTAAATACTTACCAATGACCAGCATTATCAAGTACACTTAGTCAAAACACCATTTCAATAGTGTACTTATCTCCTTTAAAATCTAGGTGGGGAACCAAGAGAGTAGTAGAGATATCCAATGCATCTACCTAGTCATTGAATTCTCGTGGAATGGTAGAGATGCTGAAAGCATCAAAATTTTTGATTTGGTCCCAAACAAGATTATGATAGTGGTGCAATCTTTCATTTTTAGTTTGATAGAGGTTTCTTACCTATCAAACCACCAATTTGGCATCCCCTTTAGCATGGTGTAATTTAATGCCCTTTTCTCTAGCAGCCCATAATCCAAGTAACAGGGATTCATACTCAGCTGTGTTGTTGGTTTTGTTAAACTACAACTTGTAGGACAAAGGAACAATGTCTCCTTGAGGAGATACCAAAACAATCCTATCTCCAAAACTAGTAGAAGAGTAGCTACCATCAAATTCTAAGGTCCATACCTCATTAGACACCACTTTTTCCTTGAAAACTTTTTCATTTGGGGGAAGAGGTTGTTCCATGTGTTCATTTTGCTTTTCCGATTCTCCTGCTGTGTCAGTTGAACACAATTCCAAGTTGTCACCTATAAGAGTTTCATCAGATGTCTCATGGATCTCATATGTAGATAGGAAGTAGTTGCCCATGCCAGAAGACTCAAATAAAATTTGAGCTTTCGGTGCTGATGATCGGGTGACTACATACCTTGCCTCCAACATCTTTGCATAAATTCTACTCAAGCAAGATGTCGTAAGAGGCTGGAACATCAGCTACTAGAACCATCATTTTTACCCTCTTTTTTAGAAAAGCTGTGAAAGCAAATTGGGCATCTTTTATCTGACCAAGGAGTGGAACTTGCTTGTTTTCCATAGAAAAACACCTCCCAAAAGTTTTGGTCAAAGTTAGTCCAAGGGAATCTGCCACCTTGGTGGGCATGACATTATCTGGGGCTCCAGAGTCTATTATGCAATTACTCAGTTTGTAACCATTTATTAGTAGAAAAACATAAAAAGGTTCTATCTTACTGGGAGTGATAGGAGGAGTCATGATGAGATTATTCTGAGTGGATTTATCTTTGGGGGATCATGAATGGCCTTTGAAGAATCTTGTCCTACAGGGATGGCTTTATTTTTCACATATTCTACCAACCTATCAAATTGTTCTGGGTTAGCTCTCAAATAGTCAATTTCTGTCATTTGGATTTTAGTCTTCTTGGCATGATCAATTATATCAAATAATTGAAAGGAATTTGAAATGAAAGAAGAGGGTCCCTCATCTAGGTCTTTAGTAGGTGTGGCACTGGTCTGAGCAATAAAGGTGGAAGGTATGGAGTGGTTGGAGGTACTTACTTTTTGGTAAGTTACCTAATCTTTTGATTGAGGAGGTAATGGAGTTCCTCGTTTAACGATGGAAATTGCCATCTGAGATTCTTCTACTTTTCCTTTATTAGCCTATGGAACTAACTGGTTTTGAGATCTAATGAAAATAGGATAGGATCCATCCAACCCTTCTCCTTTACTTCCAACTTCATCTTGGTAATCCAGGAAACCAATATTGGAGTCGCTAACTAATTCTTCTTCCTGCTTATCGCAGAGATTAGCATCATTTTGTTGGTCTAACTGAGGTTGGAGCAAATAATCATGTTTAGTCTCTAGGTAACCGATCACTAAATTGGTAGGTGCTACTTCAATGGCCAATTTCCCTAGAGGGGGAGGCAGGCAATTTGGTTGCCCTTGGTTCTGGGTAGCATTACCCTGATATTGTTGATTCTAGAATGTTCTCCTAGGCATATCTTGATAAGTGGGAGTAGACGTACCTTGAGCTATTTGTCTCTTCAAAGCTATCAGTTCATTTGTCAATTTTTGCACCATAAGATCTATAGTGCCTATAGAAGAGCCTTCAGTAGATGAAGAGAATCTATTTTTACTAGGGTCTTTTCTGATCTTACCTGCTAGGATAAGATCATCCTCAATCTTAGTAGCCAAATTTTAAGCCAATGCTAGATCTATAGGGCCAACACACCTCAATAGAAAACTTATTTTGGGAAGTTGTGAGTTAATAGAAAAGCACTTAAGATTCTCTGGCATGGGCTGAGCAACAATTGGAATTTAGTTCTTTAACTTATTGAATTTGGCTATGAAATATCTCATGGGTTCTTGGGATTCTTTTTTCATCTGTGTTAGTTGATCTAACAAGGCGTGTGCATCTTCAACAGGTTTAAATCTAGCTTCAAGTATGGACATTAGTGTATTCTAGTCAGTTATAGTTTGAGCTTGAAGGTGGTAGAACCAATCAGCAACAACGCCTTGCAGAGTTTCTACAAAAATTCTCACTATTACATCCTTGAATTCCACACTGATTACGCTACATGCTATGGAGAAAGTGATAATATGATCATCAAGATGAACGTTTCCATCACCAAAAAACTTAGGAAAATTTTTCCTAGAACTACGAGGTAATTCATGCAAGGGTGGGGTCAAATTAAGAGGACCAAAGGAATTGCCCCATGAGCCTTGAGCCATTATGCTAGGATGATTAAATGGTGGGAAAACAATCCTTGGTGGGGTATTTGTAGGCAGGGCACTATTAACAGCAGGAAAATAAACTCTACCTTATGTTGGTGACCTAATAAGGTCAGGAGGAAGACTCCTAGATCGTTGGAAGAAAGGTGGTGGAGGAAACAGATAAAATTTGCTCTGTTACACCAACTCAAACACAGGGTCAAAGACACCTTTAGATCTCTAGCTTCTTGTGTAGCATGGAGTTGCTAGATTTCAAAATAAAAATGGAAAAGAGTAGGATCTGCTTCAATTTGAAGTTTGGGACTTCAAACTATGTGCTCTTCCCCAGCGGAGTCACCAAAAACTGTTGGCTGAATATTTTGTCATCAACTAACTGAAGATAAAATGGGTATATCAACCACAACATAGGGAGATTTACACCACAAAAAGTGTGGGTTTACTAGATCTAGATGAGGTAAATCTCTCCTCTCATCAAGGGGAGGTTCCCTATGAATATTTATACGCTATATGTATATATAATTAAGCAGAAAATAATACTTGGGGTGGTATAAAAACATCCACCTCTCTTTTTTTAGAGGTGACGTATAAGGAACAAGAGAGAGAGAGAGAGAGATCTTGGTTGTTGGCCAACAACATTCCTCTTCTTTCAGGAATGGTATCCAACATAGAGCAGAAAATCACCTGAAGTAACAAAGTTCACAAGGAAACTTGCGTAAGCACAAAGTCTTTTGTAGCCTCTTTCACTGATCTAGAATAATCGTAATCGTAGAGTGAAATGAAGCACAAAGTCTTCACCTAAAACTAAAAAAGATAAAAGGATCACCAAGATAAAAGTAGCTCAAAGTCTCTCTTCTATCTTTTAGAAACGTCCTCAGATAATATCAACACACACACTTTGCTTATTAAATCAAACAAATAAGAGATTATCAGGAAAGAGGACATAAGAACTATTTCTTAAATAACCCATGTCACTTCAACACAAAGTCTGAAATAATCCTGTTTCTCATTCATTCAACAAAATATGATTTACAAGTTGAGCACAAAGTCTCAAAAAGTGTCTCAATTTTAACAGAGTTTTTTCTCTCAATTATTAGAGATACATTTACAAAAGAGGTCTCCACTATATATAGGGAGAAACCTTCAAAATTAGAAAATAATATAATATAAAAATATCTAAGTCAAAGATGAGCCATCTTTGACTTTTTGAGAAAATTTTATCGATTTTACATGGAATTACACATTACAAAATTGCATGCACTTTTACATGACAAAAGTGCATGAGAAAATAAGAAGAGAGAGAGGAAAATGTTTTAGCTCTTGTCACCAGACTTCTTCAGATGAGCATCATACATAGTAATAGATACCTAAATTCCTATGTTGTCTAGTGCAATGGTGTTCTTGAAGATGACCCTAACTCTGATTATAGCATCCTTCAATGCTGTGATTGCCTTAGCATGACTAGTTAACCTGGATCTCAGATTATCCAGAGTTAACTGAGTATCTAAAATATGGTCCACAAAAGTCATTGAGAAGGCTTTTTCTTTAAAATCTCTAAATCATACCCTTGAATTCTTGGATCATCTCTTCAGTTGAGAGAAATTGATTGTCCCTGGTGGTGAGGTTGTAAGGTAGTTCTTTTAGTCTATTTAGTAGGCCTATATCACTTTTCTCACTAGCATCCTTAGAAGACTCAAGATCTTCGATGAGCTCTTTGAGTACCTAAACCCTATATATTAGTGATTCTGTAATCTCAACATAGGAATCTTTACTAGAAATGACACTAATGGATATCAAGGTGCTTTTCTTCAGATCTTTCATCTCCCTCCACTTGCTAAGATATTTCTCTGTACTGTCAATGTCCTAAGAAATAAGTGAGACAAGGTCCTCCAAATCCATCCTCACTTTCTTCATCTTGTCCATCCTCTCGACAACCTCTGTAAGTAAGGAAATTTCCTGAGTGTGCATCTTTTCAATGTAATCTTCCATTACTTTCCCTTTCATATAGGTTTTTCCTGCCTTTTGAATGACAGGGTCATCTATGGAAAATGCCTCTAAGATTGCCACTTTAGGGGGAAGGGTGAATTTTTTGACTACTACAGTTAACTACTCTTCTTTGCCCTTATAGTAGTCCTTCATCTCCTTTTCTCTATTGAATTTCTAGACCATGATGTCCATCATAGACTGTAGATCACTTTTCACACCTTCGTGAGTAACTTTCCCAAGTTCAACACGAGAGATGGAAGAACTACTCATGTCATAACCCTCAAGGGTTGCGTCCTGCAGTGGTTTAGCTATTTCCAAAAAAATTTGCTCCTTTTCCTCAACCAATTTTGAGAGGATCCTTGGTCTCTTAGGGTCCTTGGCTTTCATGGGCACTATCTTGCTAAAATTGAAGTCATCTGGAGAGATGGCTAACTTCTTTCTTTTAGGTGTAAAAGCTGACATCCAAGGAGGGAGAGAAGAAGTACCTATTATGGCAATAGTTCCTATAGCTGGTGTTACCATGGTAACTTTTATACTTCTAGTGGTAACAGTGGTTGTAGTTGGAGTAACTAGTGAAATTGTATCAGCCATTGATTGATCAAGGGAAGAACTTTCTCCCATATTGAAGGAAGGAGATGCCAAACTAGGAATAGATCCAGAGGAACAAAGAGTATCTCTAGAATCACCTTGAGGATCACCGAACATGAATTTGTAAGGAGAGGTGGCTCTAGAAGAAGGAACACTAATAGGAGATAGAGGTGAAGGAGATGCTTTGGGAGACTGAGGTGGAGAAGGAGAGACGTATGTAAGCAGCTGTGTCCTTTCCTTAGAAGGTAGAGGTTCAACCCTTTATTGTTCTAAGGGTCTATCATCTATCTCCATTTGTTCAGCTACCTATTCTTGGGAGCTTTATTCTACAACTCCCTTAGCCATTGATTTTGGCTCTTTAGTAACCTTTGATTTCTTAGAAATAAAGATGATTTTAGGCTTGTGAGGCCTAAACGGGGAAGGAATATCACCTTTGTTCTTGGTCTTATTTTCTGCCTTCTTCCTCATTTTTGCTTGAAACTCAGCCTCTGATCCTGTAATAAACTCTTTTAGTATGATCCCTTTGGCTACTAACTAATCATTGGTGTTAGCCAATATTAGCTCAAATCTCTTCCTCAGAGAAGTTAGCTCTTTTGAGACCACTAAATTGGAGGAAGAGGGGAGTCAGCAATCTTCTCGGCTAGGTACCTGCTGTTGATAATGATCCTATCATCGACCAAGTTGGAGAGAATATTTGCAAGCCCCAAATATTCAATTTATTCTAGGGTCAGCCTGCTATAGTCCATCCTCCTGATTTCTTCAGCTATCCTCAGGTCTACCCAGATGTCTTTGATCATAAGCTCATGAAATTGAGTCTTTCATTTGATCATGTCCTTGACACCCCTATAGTCAAAGCTACCACTTCTCTTGAATTGTTTTATGGTAACCATTTGCATCTCAATTTCCATGACCTTGGCTTTGGTTGCAGTTAAAATTGAGTATCTGCCAATTTCAATTGGAAACCTGAAACCTAGCTTTTTTAGTTCCATCTACCTATTATTTATGACAACCATTTGTCTACATAGCTCCATTAGGACTAACTTATTAGAAGGAAACTTGGGGAGCATATAGGGATAGACTTGGAAAAAGTCCACCCAAAGATAACAGAAGGTGGGAAATTAAAGGAACATACAACCATAGTCGTTGATAACCGTCTAGGCCTCATCAGACACCCTCTTCTACTTGAGTTGAGGGTTGAAGAGGCATAAAAATATGGCAAAGAAGGCAACATTTACCCTTCTAAAATGGCAAATTAACCCTTGCAGTTTTAATTTGGGGGTAATATGAATAGACTGGGGTGGTTTTTATATCCCCTTCAGTTGTCAAACCTAGAAAGGTTCACATTGAGGTAGCTATGTACACCAGGTATGAAGTCATATAAAACTTTGAAGTAGTTTGTACCTTGGTCAGTTGCTCATGAAGGGATTTGCTAATCTGTTCACCCCAAAAGATGACCTGCTTACCCTAGAGGATGATCTTGATGAATGGGTACATCCACTCGTGGAACTGTGAGGAAGATGGTAGGCCTCAAACTCTGCTGAGAAGGGTGATCAAGTCACCAACTTCTTCAATGAAATTGCTCCTGGGGAAGTTTTGTGGCCATCTAGATAGATTGGTTCTAGGGTTCTTCAGCCACCTATTATTCATTACTTTCTTTACCCTCTCAGGGTCCTTATCATACTCCTGTGCTTCTATGAAGTTAATCATCAGTACTTCAATAGTAGGAGGGCACATGAAGACTTTGTTAATGAATTCAGGGTCGAGCCAGATTATTATGTTGTCACTGGCATCTAAGACTACTCTCATCTCTTTGTTGTAGAACTGGGTGCACTGGAGGATGAACTCTATATGATGTGTTGCTACTGGGAAAGTGACAACCAGATGAATATTTCTTTTGATGATTCTCTTCATTTTGGAACTCGGGTTTGTTGCCTTGGTTCTAGTCCTAAACTTGGCCATATCCACGTGGCCAATCTCTATATCTCTAATGTCATCAACATTAGAGGTGACCGAAGTGATCAGAAAGACACCTTGGTGTCAGTACTTCATTGCTTTTGACTTTTTTGGAGAAGTTTCAAACATTAGAGCTAGCCTCAATTGAGCAGGTGCTATCAAGCAAGAATCTTTAGAAAGTACTATAGTCATGATTGTGTAATTATGGAATAGTGGGCAAATTGGGGAACTCGCACTTTAACTGATCATGACCATGGAAGGGCACTTAATGGGGTAGGGTCAAAAAATGAGGAAAAAGGGGAGGAAAGGGAAAAAATAGAAAAGGTGGAAAATTCCCCCAAAGTTGGAGAAATTTGGAGGAAAAATGGACAGGTAGTGAAAATCACCACCTTGGCATAAAGTAGAGAGAAAAAAGAAGGCACGGGTGGTAAATTTCACTACCTGTGCAGGTTTTAACTTACATGGGTAGTGAAATTTGTCACCCCTACATGCCAAGGGAGAACAAAAAAATGCAGGCAGTGAATTTCACCACCCATGCATGTTTAGATGAAGGTGTTTGGGCGGTGAAATTCACCACCCATGCAACTTCGCTCTACGTTGGCTACAAATTTCTCTGCCGATGCAAATCAAAAAGCAAGGGAGCATAGGCAGTAAAATTGATCGCTCATGCAGGTTTCAAGAGAAAAGTCATGGGTAGTGAATTTCACCATCTACGCATGCCTATAGGAATAAACAAGAGGCACAGGTGGCAAATTGTTCCGCTCGTGTAGGCTTTAAACAAGAAATCTATGGGTAAGGGAAGGTGGTGAAAATCACTGACCCAACATGTAGAGGAAGCCTTGGAGATCAACGGGGAGAGAAAAGGGAGGGGGCCAACTTGCCCAAGGGAAAAAACAAGACCAAAAACCCTAACATAGAAAAACAAATTAGAAAAAAGAAAACAAATGCAAAAAACACAAACTACCTGAGAAACCATGCGTGCTGCAAGCTTGAATCTGCCAGAGCACACTTTTACTAGTTTGATGAATGGTCCAAAGGTAGAGGGCAGGAGGAGGAGAAGAGGAATGAATCAAAACATGGTTAAAATTAGATTATGGGTTGAAAATTGACCCCAACAACTTGGCACATGTGGCAATAAATGTCATGCACAAAAACTGAGACGAGGTAGGGGTGACAAAAATCGCCGCCCTTGCACTGGGAAAATGGGAAGTGACATGCAGGGGTAGAAATTTTTGCCACCCATGTAGGTCAAGATGCAGGGGCAACAAAAAATGCTGCTAGTGTAGGCCAAGAAGCAGGGGTGGCAAAAATTGCCGCTCGTGAATCTTCAAAGGCAAAATGCACTAGCGGCAAAAATAGCCGCCCATGCACAAAAATAGAAGAAAAACACTAAATCTTAAAAACGTAGATTTTGGTCTATTGGTCATATTGAGACCGTAACAACCTTCACATTTTGGGTAAAATGTAACAAAAAGATGTTACGAACTTCAAACGGTGCAGTTGGATCAAGACGAGAATGAGAAAAACCCGTCTCAAAAACATACTTAGAGAGATGAAAGATGAAGCAGACAAGTTTCATAGGGGGTTGTTCCCAAAAATGAGCTAAGCTAATTTTGGAAACAAAAAAAATAGACATGAATATCATCAAACTAATATTGGAATGTGGTATTTCAATCCTCATATACACCTACAGGTGTCCTTCTATGGAGAAAGTAGGCACCTACAACTAGAAAGTAGTTAGTGACTCAAGCAAGGGTTTTGATGGTGTATTATATTATATAAATGATATCCAATGTGAATTCAAATACTATTTTATTATACAATTTAAAATGGGGTCTTTAAACATCATAACCAAGCTCATTTGAAGCTCATGTGTACCTACAATAGTTTAAAGGTAGAGTTCAGAGTCTATAATTACTTAGTGACTCAGTCAAGGTGATTAGTGGTGTTTTATAACTTTAAAAGTTGATTTTAGGTTCAAAAATTTATTTTTTGACCTAAGGGGGTTCAATTTAAGTCTCTTAACATCATGACAAGGTTTCAAGAAGTAAAAGTAACCTATAGGCAGGGTCTAAAAGGCAGGTTTCTTAGCCAAGGGATGGAAGACTCAGTTATGAACCAAAAGTGCATGTAAAAGGATAATGGGAGGTTTAAATGATTAATTAAACATATAAATACTTTATATATATAAATTATATACATAATTAGCACTAAAAAATGAAAAATAATTCTAGCTAACCTCTTAAAACCCTGTGTACACCTACAACATCCTTTGTGCAGTCTTGAACATGATTGAAGGTAAAGAGATAGATTTGCATAGGAAGAGAGTGAGGGTTTAAAAACTTGGAATGGTTTATAATTTATTGTTAAATTTTATTCACAATCTCTATTACCCCCTTCAAGATTAACATATACCCTCTCTACTAGCCCATTGGTTGCAGTTCGTATAATGAGCTAGGAAACCTATGTTGCTTAATAGGTAAATATGAGGAATCTATAAAAGAGAAGCATTTTGTGTGAATTAAAAGATTAATAATAATATTTTGGATTTTAATAACATTTTTAAAATACTATAAGCATTTTTTATCTTAGATAGGTCACTCTAAGGTGGATTTGAGGAAAATACAGGAAAATAAGCTTTTTAGAGGCCTTTCTTGGGCATTTGGAGATGATTAGGTGCTTAATTAGAGGAATAAATCTTAAAAATTTGGTAAAAAGTCTAATTTTTACCTTATATAACTATAAAAATATTCATTTTTATTTTTTTAAGAGGGATATACCTCATTGGTTTGTCTTAGAGGTCAGCGAGTCAAGGAAAATTAGGTTTTAGCAAAACAAGCTAATAAGTTCAAAATGGGAAAATTAACTTGATGGAAGGTTTGGAAAGATATATAAATTTTTTTTGAGGTGTATTAAAGTTCAAATTGTTATATTAATCAGTAGGTTAGGATAAAACCTCTCAAAATGACCAAAATACCCTTACACATAGTCTAACTAAACATGTTGCCTTTAAGCCTAGTTGGTAGATGAATGAAAAAGGTAAAAAGGAGTGATTGGGAATTTATTTGATGATTTTTTAAGATTTAATGAGATGTGAAAATGTATTATAAATCAATATATCCATTAAATAACATTCCAAATAGCCCAAATTATCAAGGTGCATGCTAAGCCCGTTAGGCTTTGAAGGGACCTAAAGCCAATTGGAGGTCCATCTTCAGTTCTAACTCTTGATGGGCTATTAAGATGATTGGTACATCTTAAGGAGATTTAAATAGACATGTATTATCTTTTTATATGAAAATAAAATTATAGGAAATCTATTTTTAGCTCAGAGAGAGTTGAAGCATGTAAGAAAGGTAGAAACAAGCTCGATGGGGTGATTCCAAATGCTTATATCTTTTATAAGGATTTTAATGGGAATAAAAGAATTTTGGAGGGGTTATTAGGTCCATTTAATATAATGTTTGTTTCATTTTTTGTTAATTCCAACATCAAATCTTTATGAACAAATCTTAAGACTAAAAACTACCTAAAACCCTACTAAACCCTCAATCAATACCTAGTGGAGAAAACAAGCTTGGAAAGTTGTCCTAGTGACATACTTAGGCCATGAAAGTGAATGGAAATTTTAAAGGACTCACTCAGACTCCCTTCCATACTTTTAAATTGTATATAATTATATAGACAAGGTATAAAATATGATATTTTTGACTATTTTATGTGTTTTGTAGGTTTTAAAACAAGTCTAAATATGCAATCAAGTTTGAGAGGAAGATTAGGAATTTTAATAACTACCTATAATTTAATTATAGGTAAAAAATACTAAGTGTCCAAACTAGATATTTCATCTTAACCAGTCAAAATTGGCATAGTGAACATAAAGGTGAGAAGTGTGAAAACATAAAATGGATGTCATTTAAAGGTGCACCTAAGCAATCTAATGCCATATATGGTCTTTAAAAGTGTCATCCACTCCCTCCCATGGATTTTTATGGAAAATTGATACTATTTTTGAGGCCAAGTGTGAGGGGCGGTAGGAAAGAGGAGTTTTTTAGACTACAAGTAGTGATGGCTTCCTTTTAGGAGTTTCCAAATGAGTAGGACTACAACCAATGCATGGAGAGGAATTAATAAAATACCTCAATCTCATACAAATCATCAAAACTATCCCTAGTTAGTTATGGGATGTTTAAATAGGTCCAAATCATGAAGACCATATTCTGAACTAGAATGAGGAGTTTCATGCTACTTTTCATAAGTTTCATGGCATGTATGGGCACTTGGACTTCCTAAAACTACATGGTTCATTTCAAATATATTTCTCATGCAAGTGTAACCTCTTTTCTCAGCTTGATATTTGTCTAACTAACCTTTGGACTTCCCTTATCTTTCCCCTCTTCCAAATGTTATAAATATTGACCTTTTTGGTTTTTTTGAGCTGCCTCCATTAGTTAATGGTGAAACCCTAGCCAATTTTGTACTTGAATTACTCTTGAAGAAACAAAAAAGTGATTTTTAATACTTAAATTTTATAAAATTGAGTGGTGTTGAAATATTTTTGGTCTTGTCTAGTAGAAGATGATTTTTTCTAGCATGTTATCCTTGATTGTTCACCAAGTGTGTAGAGGAATAATTGTTATAGGTCTTTGTTAGTGTTTTTTTCTAAGAGTATAAGTGTATTTGAAGCATTTCATGAATTTATTCTCCTAATTAATCATTTTTTACCCTCATAATTATCAAAATCCCTTTTGATCCTAGCATATGTAACATCGATGTAACCATTTGTCTTGTGTTGTGAATTTTATGTGAAGAAAGTTTTGTTTTTCTCTAAGTAGTATAATTTCAGTCAATAGGAGGAAATTAAATATTGGTGCATCACCTTTTAGTTTA
Source organism: Torreya grandis (assembly GCA_037957365.1). NCBI lineage: Eukaryota > Viridiplantae > Streptophyta > Pinopsida > Cupressales > Taxaceae > Torreya > Torreya grandis. Next base: position 314,118 of record JARHVA010008690.1, on the reverse strand, counting down.
TTATTTTATACTCTTAACCCTTTTCATCAAAATTTGATAGATAATAAAGTGTTTTAAAAGGTACATTAAGGGAGCTAGTCTTTGTAGAGATTCATCTTACAAAATTGTTTACCCACAACAAATGAGATGTTCCTATTATGGAACTTGGATGAGGATATCTAAGCATCTCCTCAAGGGGTGAAAATCCAAGTGATGAAAAAATGTAATGAAATAAATGTTAAATCATCTAATTTATTACAAAATAATAAATATATTTCATAAATAGTCCTCAATAGCAACATACCATCTAGGTAAGAAACATATCTAGACATTAAAATAATGACTAATAACATGTAACTCCAAATTTTATTCCATCCATAAAATAATATTAATTCACAACTTAATATTCACATACTTAAATTACATGAATAAGCTCATTTAATAAAACCACATTAAAATTACATGAATTCATTCCAAAATATCTCATTTAAATGTTTCAACAAAATAGTTAAACACATTCAAGACTCATCCATGATAACTAAATACACCCATATATATTTTTTAATCATGTAATGTTTAGAATAATTTACCATATGTGTATATCTATATATGGTATATTTATATCAAGGTTTTTACTAAATCAACCAATTATCATTTTTATACCATATAAAGTTGAAATTTATATATATATATATATATATATATATATATATATATATATATATATATATATATATATATATATATATATATATATATATATATTCAGATTTTCAAGTTAATTTCCATAGCAATATAAAACAACTAGTATAAACATGTTTACTATAGGTTGTACTTTAGTAGGATGTATCTTTGTATATTTTCTAGATTAACACATATACTAATATAATCCACTACTCAATATTGTTTATTCTTCACAACAAAAAACCAATCGAACTAGAGTACATAGTCTATATACTTTATCATTATACTCTGTAATAATGTTTTGGATAGAAATGCATATAGATATATACTGTAAATTCTATTGATCTTATAATATAGTCTTCATTAATTTAACAAACATAATCAATTCATATCCTAACCATAGCTTCTCATAGTCTTGAAAAAACATAGTTGAATGCTTATATAAGAGTTTTGTTATATAGTTAAAACCACACACAACACTCAGCCACCTTTAAGGATATATTCAAATTTCATTATATTAAGATATGTTTCTAAAAACACTAGTTATTGCTTGTTATGGTCATTTTGCTTTTATAAATATATCTTAGTAAGATTGATATTATACTCATAATCTAATAGTTTTAAAATAAAAATTCCATTTTACATCCATATACTCTATGTCTAAATAACTAAAACATAATGACTATTATTTCATTTCTTCATCATTTATGAATGACACTATTACATATCGATTTCACCCTATGTTTAATGACCTTAGTATCTATTCAGTAATATGGCTGACAACTGATTATTATTGCCTTGATTTGAGATTTAATATATATACTAGTTATGAGACACTAATATGTTGATTAGATTACATGATGCAGCATCTATATTTTCATATTATATACATTATATATGTACATTTGTTAGTTTTGTATTATTGGTTTATCTCTATAATGACTTAGAATAACTACCTACTTGTTGAAAGGTGGATGAAAGATTGATCCTACACTTAAGTCATGATGAGTGAGAGCATAATAAAAGAGGATGGAGTAGATGAGACAACTAGGGATGATAGAGGACTGTTAATGACCCAAACTCACACACCCTAATTAAATCAATTATTAACTCTTTTTGTTTGATCTAGTTTGTTGGTTATATAGTTGTGAGTGATTGAGTGTTTTTACAGTGATCATATTTTAGTTTATGAATTAAATAGAGTTATTTTAATATTCTATAGTTTTTAGATAGATTCAAATATGTTTACTGTGAATATTATGTTTATGATATGTTATTCTTGGTAAACTAGTAATCCATGTTATTTAATGCATATTTTAAAGATAATCAAAGATAATAAACTAATTTATATAGTTGAATCAATAAATAAATTAGTAGAATATCCTAATTAGATGATACAATTATTAGATAATAAACCTATTCTAGATATCTTACTTAGTATTAGTTAATGTTGACTTTGTTTATAGTTGGCATGATTATCTAGTCATATGCATGTAGTCAACTTTCAAATGAATTTAGTTTGTAGTAAGGATTTGTTTTTATAAGCTTGATGAAAAGGATTTGTTAACTTAATTAGAATTGAGTAGTATTTGAATTGAGTTCATGTTTTGAGTTGGAATAAATATTGCATAATTATGGCATTTTGACTACGGAGTTTGATTATTGAAAAATCAAAATGCATATTATAAATAATAGTAGTCTTTGCCATTGATGGCATGTGAGGAACATGGGATATGGAGAGTAGGAATAAAAATTATTTAATAAGGAAGCCAAGGAGGTTTTTTGGGACACATGGAGAGAGATAGAGAAATATGAGAGGTAGATTTGGGAGTAAGGGGATTCAATCTAAGAAGGAGGGAATCAATTTTAGTGACAATCAAGCTTTTCCAAATTGGTACTATAATTATAATTCTCTATATGTGATGTGAAATTTAAAGGGAATTATTAATGGGATTTTTTGATTTGATTTAGTTTTAAATAAAAATCTTGGGGTTTGAATGGAGGGACCTATATATGGTTTAGCCATCCAAATCCCCCCTACATTCAACTCTAAACTCACCCCAAATATAAGAATACCTTGTAGGTTATGTAAAAATGTTTTTAACTAGTGAGTGCTCTGTAATTTATCTTTCTAAGTGTAATATTATTGAAATGGTTATGACTTTTTATATTTATATGGTATGTTAAAAAAAGGGGGCTTTAAGTGGATGGATTTATGGATGGCTTAGCCATCCATAGACCCCTATATGCAAACCTAATAAACCCTATGGTAGACCCAATCCTATAGGTCTCAACCTTGATATATGCATGACCATGAATGATTGAAACCCCTTCTTAGTTTAATAATCCTGTGATGTTTGTATCATGTTTTCTTGGACTATATTTTAGGGATTAGTAGGTGAAATTATGGTCTTTAAACTAAATCTATGAGATACCCTATAAATAAAAGGATCTATTCTCAATCCTAAACAATAACCTAGTGCTAAATATTTGAGAATATAAAACTAAAGCTTGAGGTTATTTTTTATTATTCATGGGCATGAAAAATCAAGTTATTAATAATGATGTGGGATTGTGTTATGTTAGGACCTAAGAGATGATTGTGCTTAAAAAGGTCAATTTTATTGCCAAAGGATAAAAATTTCAAATTTTTGTAAGAACACACACACACACACACACACACACACACACACACACACACACACACACACACACACACACACACACACACACACACACACACACACACACACACACACACACACACACACACACACACACACACACACAATGTGTAACTTTATTGTTGAAATTAGTTTAAAAAAGGGATTTTATAAAATATATTTCAACATTATAATAAGCATATTTTAATTTTTAATACATCTATTATATATAAAATGAGAGACTATATCATTTTAATGTATGTGCAAAACTAGGTATATATAAAATGAGAGAATACTATTACTACGATCTATAGAAAATTGAGTTGACCAAAGGAAATTTAATGCCAAGGTTTTAAAATGTTAAATTAATTGATTGAGTAATATTTGATTAGATGTATACACTTGACATTATTTATTTGGTTCAAAACTTTAAGTTGGTTAGATGGCCTAATTTTCTCTTAAACAAAAATTTCAATATTAACAGTTGATTGGGAAAATTTGAACTAGTAAACTATTATAATTTATTTGATTATATATTTATTGTTTATTTTCATTGGAAAAACTACTTTAAACTCAATTGAGTGCATAATTAGGAAAAAGTTTATAGAAAATATAAAACATAGATGATGAGGCCAGGATATGCCCAATAAATGTATAATAAATGACCTCATCTTACTCTCTCTTTCTATTAAGTTTGATTGCATTTTGTAACTTTTATTTTGATTTGAGATGAGTTAGGATGTGATTATCCATATTTTGTTGATTGTGATTCTAACATTTTAAAAGACCTATAATTCCTAACAAGTGTGTTGGAAAATTCTAGTTTTGTAATAAAACAGGGCATCATCAGGCTAAAGAACAAATATGAAGTGGATTGCATGTTTTTGGAAGCATTGGACTCAATCAAAATTAGTTTCAAAACCTACAAAATCTATTCTAGAATCATCACGGTTAGTTCCAAAACCTACAGAATCTATTCTAGAACCATCACAGTTAGTTCCAGAACTCCACCATACTATTTCAAGTTGTCGCATTTTTGGACTTAGCTCTGGAACTCTATATTTATCTCTAGTACTCTTATAGATAAGCTCTAGAAATTTTGTGCTAGATATGAAACTAATGAGGATCTATTACAAATGGCTAGTGATATGTTAGATCAATGATCCCATTAAATCAGGAATAGATTCTCGATTTTTTGAGCTTGCAGAATCAAGACATTTATCACATAGTTGGATATCTAGACACATCTTGATTCAACATCTATTCTAAGCATGATTTAGTTCCATCATATCTATGAAATAGTTACAGCCATCAAAGCATCTATATATATAGACCCGAGAATTTAGTAAGATAGAGATATAGAATATAGAAGATAGAGAAAATCATTAAAGAATAGAGAGATAAAGGATAGACTAGTACATTTGTAATATAGAACATTTTATCAATGATAGCCATTTCTAATTTGAAAGTAAAAAAAAATTTCAAATCCTATTCTAGGTGGAGCAAGGGCCCACTCCTCTAAAGAACCAAGATCTTCATTTTGTCAGTATTTATATTTCTATTCACAAAAGTAAATAGGTAACTCTATTAAATTTATAAATGCTTCAAACTCTTTAAAGTTAAGTTTTTTTGTAAATTTGTTCTTGTAGGAATTTTAGATTAAAATTTCATTTCTGTAATGTGTGTTTATATCTAGGAATCTATTTCATTTCTGCAACGTGTGTTTATTTCTAGCAATCTGTTTTATTTCTACAATGTGTGTTTGTTTCTAGCAATCTATTTCATTTCTACAATGTGTGTTTGTTTTTAGCAATCAATTTCATTTTTGAAATGTGTGTTTATTTCTAGCAATCTATTTCATTTCTACAATGTGTGTTTATTTCTAGCAGATTTGCATAGTTTGATTCCCATAAGGTTGTAACCAAGAAATCCTTAAGACATTAAAAACCCCCCAAAACAAAAAAATATACAAATACCTCCATTCAATTAATAAATCACTATGATTCCTCTTATTGCATATAGCTTTAGAGACAACCCTTGTTAAATATGACATCAATAGAAAGTTGATTAAATGAAGGGGATGACAACACCCATCATTTTTGGCGCCGTTATCAGGGAACACTAGTTGGAATTTTCTAATTAGGTGTCAACAAGAGCAACAATCATTTATTTAGTAATTAAAGAAATTTTCCCTAATTTATGAGTAGACCACGAGATTCCAAGGGTAGATTTCTCCCCAAAATATCTGAATAATAAATTCCATCATCCTCTAGTTTAAGAAAGGATGTTGAGAAAGAATTGGAGGCACCATTATCTCCTACAAGACAAGAAGCAAAATTGCCATCTTTGGAATTTTTGGATCAGTCACTAGAACCAAGTAAAACCTTAGGGAGGACGATTATTTCTCAAGATCCATTAAGGGAAAGTTTTGATTCTCAATTGAGTAGTTAACCCCCTACTCCTAACTTTTCACCATCCCCAAAATAGACCACATACCACATTTATTGGGAGAAGGGATTAGAAAATACCAGAGGGATGGAACGAGAAGCTGGAAGAGAACCTTTACCTATCCCATTCATATCGAGGATGATGAAACCACTATGAAAAACATTTCACCTGCACACTTGCCCACATTTAGAGGAATGTCATCTGAGGATCCTGACCAATTTTTATTTGAGTTTAAAGTACTATGTCAGACTTATGATTACAAGATAGATAATAAAAAACTAAAGTTGTTTCCATCTACCCTGAAGGATGCATCAATAAGGTGGTTTATGGGATTAACATCTAATTCTATTACCAATTGGGAACAAATGGAAACTATCTTCCTAGACAAATATTATGATTATTGTAGAGGAAAAAATCAAAAGGAAGAATTTTTCAAAATCAAACAAGAAGAAGATGAAAATATGGAAGATTATTTGGATAGATTCCTCTTTGTGAGTAAAAGATGTGGATTTGTACTTCAATAAGTTTTAAATAAAATCATTTTTCTCAAAGGTCTAGATGATGAATCTAGGTAAACCCTTGATTTAATTGGCGAAGGAAACATTGCTCAATTAAGAATGGATGAAATCATAGAAATTTGTAGAAACTATTCAAGAATAAGGGGTGGACTTAGAAAAGGGAAAATAGTTAAAAATTTGAATCTAGATATGAAAAAATTGATGGATCAATTGGTAAAAGTTAAAATGACATATTAGTTCAATTAACCTCCACCATGGATGGATTTCAAGCTAAAGCAAATGCCCAACTTGAACCGTTAGCCACGTATTGTCTTAGATGTAGGAAGGAGCATGCAATAAGGGAATGTCCTTTAGATAAAATAGAAGTATGTCTTGTCTATGAATATAAAGAACGTGATACTCATGCTTTTTCTCTTCTTCTACTCATAAAAAGTTAGCTCAAATAAACCAATAGATCATCCACCATAGAAGAATTAAGTTTTGTTCAGAGATAACCTAACTAAGGACAGTTTATGCCAAGACTAGCTCCTAATCCCTGGATGATGCCATGGGTAGCTCAAATAGTACCACAAAGTTGGGGACAACCACCTTGGGCCCCTTAACCCACATGGCATCCAAAAGATTGGGCAAGTCAATCTTGGTATGCTCAAGGACATCAACAACCTTGGGATAGTCAAGAAAATCCTTATGCTTAGCCATAACCTAGATGGATTCCTAGTAATTATGTGCAAGGAAAAAAATATCCAAATTAGAACCAACAAGCCATAATGGGACCTCCAACACAAAATCCATAGATTGAAAACATAGACCAAACCCAAATGCCAGCACAATTAGTAGCAAACCCAAGAAACAAACAAATAACTCCTATATACAAAATAGAACCAAAAAAATTAGTTGATTTAAATATAATGGATTATAAAAACATTCAAAATAGATCTGGCAAAATAGTTAGTATTCCACCTATTATAATCACTAAGATGATAGAAGAAGCTAAAAACTTAGCATAGTTACACCTAAGGAAGATGATAAAGAAAAAGATAAGGAACCAGAAAGAAATTCTACTAAGATTCCATTTCTAGAAAGACTTAAAGAAACCATAGAACTTAAGGAATCTAAATTGGTGTAGGAACTAAGAAGATTGAATATTTAAATACCATTATTACAAGCAATTAAGGATATTCCATAATTGAACAAGTTAATCAAATTGTTATGTTTTAAAAAACCTGGAAGAAAGAAGCAGTACCCTAGGACTATTTAGGTAGATGGGAAACTTGCTGATTTATTAGCAAGAAAACTCTTACTACCTAAATATGGAGATCTTGAAAGCCCTATTATTTATATTTCTATAGGGAATAAGGATATACATAATGTTTTGATTGATTTGGGCATAGCTATCAATGTAATGTTAGTGGACACTTTGAAAACATTACCTTTAATAGGCATATAACCTACTAATACCATATTGCAGATGGCAAATCAGTTTATAGTAAAACCAAAAGGAGTTATTAAAGATGTGGTAGTAATGGGGGAATCATGGGGATATCTAGTTGAATTCCTTATATTTAAGCCAAAAGGTAAAACACTTGGTTATCCCATTAGTCTGGGGAGACCATGGTTAGCCATAGTTTCCACCTTAATTGATTGCAGGTTAGGTGATATGACTATTTCAAATGGTAAGAATTCTAAGCAAATTTCATTATATCCATCTGCATGACCTTTTGTTGATAATCAAGTAAAATTATGGGTTGATAATCCTAATATTAATGAGCAAAATCTATCTTCTTTGGCCATGATAACATTGTAGGATCATGTATATGAAATAGATGATATGGTTAATCCTTCATTAAATGAACATCAATCATCATTAGAGCAGTTAGGATTAGTTTTGGAACCATCACAGTTAGTTCTAGAACCATCACAGCTAGTTCCAAAACCACACCAATTCTCTACAAGTGAGGATAAATTCACTCTAGAGGAACATGATTTCTCTTGGGGAGAGGAAGGATCTGTAGCATTAGCTTTAAAGATATCAAGAGATGGTGAAGAATTTTTGGAAAATAGTAGTAATGAGGAGTTCAACCTACAACAAGATAAGTATCATAACTCTTCATGTTGTCCTTTGTCCAACATTCTACCTCTAGGAACTTTCAGAGTTGTTGCTACGTATCATATATTGTTACCACATGCCTATCCACTAAACACTGTAATGGAACCCTTGCAACAAATCAGTTCATCATATCCTAGAACTAAACATGTTGAGATTCAACTAGGAATTTTTTTGAATATTAATAGTTGGTTAAATAATGATGAAGAAGTCAAACTATTTGATGTTCAGAAGGATCATAGCAAATTATTTGCTTGGGACTATAGATATGTGAAGGGAATTCATCCAAGTATCTGCACCCATCATATTTATAATGAAAATATTAGACTAGTTAGGCAACCTCAAAGAAGGATTAATCTAGCCTTAAGGAATATAGTCAAACAAGAAATTGAAAAACTCTTACAAGTAGGTTTTATCTACCCTATCTCAGATAGCCAGTGGGTGTCTCCTCTTGTAATTGTCCCTAAAAAGAATAGAAAATGGAGAATTTGTGTTGAATATAGGGAATTGAACAAAACCACCCTAAGAGATTATTTTCCTTTACCATTCATAGATCAAGTCTTAGACAACCTTTCAGGGAATAGTAATTTTCCTTCTTAAATGGATTTAGTGGATACAATCAAATCATAATTGCTACTGAGGATCAAGACAAAACTACATTTACTTGTCCATGGGGTACCTTTGCTTACAGGGTATTGCCATTTGGACTATGTAATGCTCTAGCAACCTTTCAAAGAGCCGTATTAGCAGTTTTTGTAGACCTAACAAATGACTATGTGGATCTATACATGGATGACTTTACTGTGTATGGAGATACATTTGATGATGCCTTAAAAAATTTGGATAGAGTATTAACAAGATGTGAACAACATCACTTGTCTTTTAGTCATGATAAATTTTTGATGATAGTTGATGAAGGGATCGTATTAGGGCACCATATTTCAAAAAGAAGAATTCAGGTTGACCAAAACAAAATCAAGATTATTTCAAACTTGCCTATTCCTCAAACTCCCACATATATCAAATCATTCTTAGGACATGCTAGATACTATAGGTATTTTATCAAGTATTTTATTAAAATTGTTGCTCCCATATTTAAATTGCTTACCAAGGACTATGAATTTATTTAAGATGAACAATGTCAACATGATTTTGAATAAATTAAAGAGAAATTAGTAACTGCCCCAATATTGCAAGGACCTAATTAGGACAAACCTTTTCACATCCAAACTGATGCCTCAAATACCTCAATTGGTGCAATTTTGGGACAGAGAGATGAAGAAGGAAGAATGTATGCTATTTACTATCTCAGTAAATATCTTATTCCCACTAAAAGAAATTACACTACCACTAAAAAATAATTTCTAGTTGTGATCTATGAAATCAATAAATTTAGACATTACATTACAGGGTATAAAATATTTGTACATACAGATCACTTAGTATTTAAATATTTAATTAATAAACTAGTGGTTGGAGGTACAATAATTAGATGGTCATTACTTCTACAAGAATGTGATATTACTATTGTAGACAATTCAGGGAAATCTAATGTGGTGGCTGATTTTTTATCAAGATTGACTAGTATAGGGGAGTAGGATCCAGTCAAGGATAACTTCCCAGATGAATAAATGTTTGTTATTTCAGCTAACACACCATAATTTGCTGACATGGAAAATTATATTACAACAGGGAAGTTTCCTCCTTTCACTAAAAAATAAATAAAAAAATTAATCAAAACTAGTGCATAGTTCAAATGGTTAAATGGAATGCTATTTAAATGTGGTCTTGATTTGGTTTTACGTAGGTGTGTAAGATAAGATGAAATTTTTGACATCCTCCAGGCATGTCATGATGAACCAAGTGGAGGACACTATTTAGTGAAAAGAATAGCTCACAAGATACTTGGCAATGGTTACTATTGGTCATCTCTATATAAAGATGTGAAGAGATATATCAGGCGGTGTGATCCTTGTCAAAGAATGGGACAACCAACCATTATGAATGAAATGCCTCTACAAACACAAGTAGTTATTGAACCATTTGAGAGATGGGGATTGGATTTTGTTTAACCTTTAAATCTTCCTTCACAAGGAAAAGAGCACATTCTTGTGTGTATTGATTATGTAACAAAATGGGTAGAAGTTTAGGCTTTAACAAATGCCACTAAATAAGTAGTTGCTAATTTCCTTTGGCATAGAATTATGGTAAAGTTTGGAGCACCAAGAAGCTTAGTTTTAGACCAGGGACCAAAATTTCTGTTTAATATGATCTAGACTTTCACAACGTATTATCGTATCAATCATAGGAAGTCATCTCCTTATCACCCACAAGTAAATGGACAAGTTGAAGTAATAAATAGAGAATTAAAAAACATCCTCATGAAAATAGTTGAAGCTAAAAGAAGAGATTGGGTAAAAAGACTACTTGAAGCTATCTGGGCTTACAATACAACATGGAAAACCACAATAGGGTTTTCACCATATGAGTTAGTCTATGGGGAAAAGCCCTTGTTGCCTATTGAGTTTGAACTATAGACATTAAGGACAATAGCTAAGGTGAGAATTGAATTGGATGTATCTCAAAAGGAGAGAATCCTTCAACTCAATAAATTAGATGAATTTAGAATGGAAGCACTTCACCAGATAGAGATAATCCAAGATCAAAGGAAGCAATGGCATGATTCACATATCAAGGAAAGATAATTCAAAGTAGGAGACTGGGCATTACTATTTGATTCTAAGTACCAACAATTCAAAGGTAAATTAAGAACTAGATGGTTGGGACCTTATCAAATCAAGTAGATATTTGACAATGGTTCTATCTAGTTACTTCTCATTGATGGTAGCAGAAGAATACTCTTGGTCAATGGACACAAGCTAAAACTTTATAGGAAGCCTCCTAATAAGGATGAATTCTTGAAGCAAATTGAAGAAAACAAAGAATTTAATCATATGGAAGAACCCAGTTCTTCCAAAATGATCAAATAATCAGATGAAGAGATCTAGAATAAAGGGAAGATAATGAAAACCAGTAAATGGCATTCTCTTCCCCAAGGAAAAAATATTAGAGATCAATTAAAAATTAGTGATGATGGTTGATCTTCTCAAATAAATGGCTAATTTAAATAAAACTTTTTTGAATTCTAACTATTTTCTAACCATTTTTCAGGGATGATGTGTTAGCATGACAGAGGGATTACATCATCAAGGATGGTAATTATGTTTTTAACTTGTTAAAGGTTAAATGGAAAGTTTGTATGTGTGATTACACTTGATTTAGAAAGATTAGTATTATGAGTCATCTATTATACATCATGGTTAAATGTGCAAAATCATGAGAAGGATATTGATGATGGAATGAGTTGGTGGATAACCATAAAGAATCATTCTTATTATTGAAACAACTAAATCTGCTAGTTCCATAGCTGAGTGTAACCAAAATTGCTAAGTTCCATAGCTGAGTACAGTAATTCCATAATTGAATTCACCAAATCAGCAAATGAATCCACTAGTTCCACAACCAAAATCATCTGTTCCACCAAGACGAGAAGCAATTTTTAGCTAACCTGTGAAAGATTTAAAGAAGAACAAATCATGGGAATCAAAAATAAATTAGAACTAGACAATGATACCCAACTCCTTGCAGATGAAGAAGTAGAAAATATCTTTCAACAGGTAGGATGGTTGGAGTTTCTAAGGAAATTTACCAAATACAATGATGAACTGGTAAGATAATTTATTATCAATTTAGAGCAAACAAGGACAAATTTCTTGGCAAATTTGGACAAAACCTTGGTATTCCTAGAAGAACAATAGTAACTCCTCTTACTCCTTCAGTTCATTTAAAAACTCCTACCATTGCTGAGGAAAAGAAAAGATTAGAGGAAGAGGAAATACCAACAAGAAGAAAATCTAGAAGAAAATTTAAAATTGTAGACCCTATTATACCTTCTCAAGCCATTTCTTCTTCTGTTGAGGCTATAGAAGAATTGGTACCTATCTCTGACAATGACAATTCACATAGGCTTGAGCAAAAGGTGAAAACTAGAAGAAGTTCTAAGAGGAGAACTATGTCTACACATTTTGAGGCTCTTGAAGAAAGAAAATGTCATAAAAAGTCTAAAGAAAGTTTAGAGGAGCTGGAAGAACAAGAAAGGCTAGAAACTAAAGTTGCTAATATTTTGGGTAGCATGGCCATGACTCCTCCTAAACCAAGCCAAGTAGAAAAGGAAAAAGAAGATGAAATATTTGAGGAGTTAATATTCCAAGAAATGAGTGAGACTGCAACACCATCACATGCAGAAGATGAATAGGTATCTTGGAGAAGGAAAGGAAAATCCCCTATGGTGGAAGAGGAATGCTTAACTCCTTAAAAACTTTTAGAAAAAGAATAAAACTAGTAGATTAAATAGGCTCTATTTTTATCTAGAGTAGAACTCATTATCAAGGAAAAGGATGAGAAATTGAACTTCCTCAAACTCAAGTTAGAATAGAAGGAAATGTTCCTTGTATAATTAACAAACTAGTTCATAGCCAAGAATGAGAAATTAGCAAAAATTAAAAGGAAACTAATGGAGAATGAGGAAAAATGTACAATACAAACCTCTGTGTCAATAGTTTTTGCATAGACTAATTTGACTTATCTGCCACTCAAGTAGTTATGGGATGACACATGCAGAGAACTCAGTGAAATCAAAGCATCCAATATAGACATGAAAGGCAAACTGGTGGAAGAAGAAAAAGCAAGGAAGGAATGGGAAGACAAATTTTACAAGGAGGAAAATGATAAGTATAAATGTCTTGTGAAAATACAAGTAGTTTTTATGATGAGTGAGAAGTTGCTTGCGTGAAAAAGACCTTCTCTTATTTATATCATGTTTTTAGAGAAATAATTCATTTGCTAGCAGTTGGCAATGATAGCATGTGGCCCTCCACATGAAATAAAAGATGAAGCTAATTTCTCAGCCACCTACTCCTTAGCTAATACAGAACATAAAAACCTTCTTTGTGAATTTTACCTCTACAATTTTGTGCTAGAAACAAATATAGGTTTTATGATTAATTTGTATGTAGGAGAAAGCCAGCTTAATGCATTTGTCTCTGTTGTTCGAAATCAGATTTCATGGAAAGAAAGGGAGTCAGAGCATTACTCAAAGGCTAGTTCATCTAGTCTCTATATGAGAATTCATTATGGTAATTCACTCACCTTTGCTACATATTTCCAATCCCATGTATTCAATGATAAATTCAAGGGACCCTATCTTTTCAATTTACAGCAAATCATGGATGTCTTCACCTCTTATGAAAGGGCAAATTTTGATAATATCTATGATGCATGTTTAAAAAAATGGGAATTTCTCTCAGTGGCATTAAAAAGAAGGGAAGTAATATCCCCTTCAAATTTGATCTAGAGTTTAGAAAGGGCAAAAGCTTTATGCACGATAATTCCCTAGATCAATGAAAATCCCCTGAGTATATGCATAGGAATGTAGACAAGGCTACCTCTACTTCTCACCCCCATATCTCCTTGGAAAAATAGAGAACCTCAACATCCCACTCAATTTTAGGAATGGAAAATAAAATTAGAAGTAGGAACATGGTATAGTACTTCTGAATCAAAGCATTGAGATATTTAGTTCCAACCATTTGATCTGAGTAATCAAATGGAATGTAGGATATATAATCTCAAATTTGAAGAGTGATGTTTGTAAAGGGGCTTACAAATAAGTAAGTATGGGGGAAGTGATGCGGCTAGGATATGCCCAATAAATGTATAATAAATGACCTCATCTTACTCTCTCTTTCTAGTAAGTTTGATTGCATTTTTTAACTTTTATTTTGATCTGAGATGAGTTAGGATGTGATTATCCATCTTTTGTTGATTGTGATTCTAACATTTTAAAAGACCTATAATTCCTAACAAGTGTGTTGGAAAATTATAGTTTTGTAATAAAATAAGTCAATCATCAGGCTAAAGAACAAATATGAAGTGGATTGCATGTTTTTGTAAACATTGGATTCAATTTAGATTAGTTCTAGAACCTATACAATCTATTATGGAATCATCACAGTTAGTTTTGAAACCTACAAAATCTATTTTGGAACCATCATAGTTAGTTTTGAAACTCCACCATACTATTTCATGTTGTCATACTTTTGGACTTAGCTCTAGAACTCTATATTTAGCTCCAGTACTCTTATAGATAAGCTCTAAAATTTTTGTGGCTAGATATGGAACTGATGAGGATCTATTCTAAACAGTCGGTGATCTATCAGATCAATGATTCCATTAAATCAAGAATAGATTCCTAGTTTTTTGAACTTGCATAATCAAGACATTTATCACATAGCTAGACATCTAGCCACATCTTGATTCATCATCTATTTTGGGCATGATTCGGTTCTATCGTATCTATGAAACAGTTACAGCCATCAAAGCATCTATATATACAGACCTAAGAATTTAGTAAGATAGAGATATAAAATATAGAAGATAGAGAAAATCATTTAATAATAGAGAGATAAAGGATAGACTAGTACATTTGTAATATATAATATTTTATCAATGAAATAGCCATTTCTATTTTGAAATCAAATTAAATTGTTCAAATCTTGTTCTAGGTGGAGCAAGGGCCCACTCCTCCAAAGAACTAGGATCTTCATTTTTGGTGGTATTTATATTTCTATTCACAAAAGTAAATAGGTAACTCTATTAAATTTATAAATGTTTCTAACTCTTTAAAGTTAAGATTTGTTCTAAATTTGTTCCTGCAGGCATTTTAGATTAAATTTTCATTTTTGCAATGTGTGTTTGTTTCCAGTAATCTATTTCATTTCTGTAATGTGTGTTTGTTTCTAGCAATCTATTTCATTTCTACAACTTGTGTTTGTTTCCAACAATCTATTTCATTTCTAAAATGTGTGTTTGTTTCCAATAATCAATTTCATTTCTACAATCTTTCTTTATTTCCAGCAATCTATTTCATTTTTGCAACTTGTGTTTATTTCTAGCAGATTTGAATAGTTTGATTCTAATAAGGTTTTAACCGAGAAATCCTTAAGACATTAAAAACCCCCCAAAACAAAAAAAATATACAAATACCTCCATTCAATTACTAAATCACTATGATTCCTCTTGTTGCATATAGCTTTAGACATAGCCCTAGTTAAATATGACATCAACAAAACATTGATTAAATGAAGGGGATGACGACACCCATTCATAGGCTAAAGTGTTTATATGATGGGAATGAGATTCCTATTCATATATAGTATGGATGGTTATATTATTTCATATGATTAGATATATTTATGAATATTGTACCTAGCTAAATAAAATAGATATGATCTATTACATTTAGATATGAAATTACATTTCTAAAATATGTTAAAATGTCTATCTTTTGATAAATTAGGTGTATATATATATATATATATATATATATATATATATATATATATATATATATGTATGTATGTATGTATGTATGTATGTATGTATGTATGTATGTATGTATGTATTTGAATACATTTAGATCATTGAGATAAATCCATCTTGGCAATATGATTGGTTATGTTAGAATGTATGTGAAAAGCTTGTAACTATAATTATAAATTAAATGTTTAAGTTATTGATAACTTAGTAAAAGTAGATTATTGTATGGGATTATTTATTTTCATATTTGGTGGTTACCAATTTAAACTCAGTTGTGTTTAGAACCAAGAATGATTATTTATTAAAGCAATATGTTACTTAAGACATTAAGTAATATGGTCCTTATGTATAGCATACTTGGATGGTATGATCTTGGATGGACTATATTTTATTATATCTATTATATATATAATAATTACATGTTTTTATATTCATTACATGCATTTGACAAACAAAATGTAAGGTTAAGATTATTTCCATGCTTAGCATGTTCATATTTCTTCTATTAGGAATAATCTAAATGAATATTTAATTTTTGTACTATGTTATGCTATGTTATATATATATATATATATATATATATATATATATATATATATATATATATATATATATATATATATATATATATAATGGGTCATACATTGATGATGTTAAATAGGCAATGATACAGACTTCACTAGCCTAGATAGCACCACCAATGTTGGAAGTAGATAATTTGATCAAGTGGTGTGTTATGAAATTGACTGATCTAGGTGATCGCATGTTATTTAAAAAAATTGGCCAAAGTAATGTTAGATTGACATTGTCATTTCATGTGTTTGATTTACATGTTGTGGGATATTATGTTAGAAACATATTTTCTTTATGGTACACATCATGTAGTATAGATCTTATAGTACATGGGGTATTATAACATCTTTATATATTCTCACACCATCACCATCTACCTATCCATGAAGGGAAGTAAATTACCTTATAGGGGATTGATAGTTCATGGTTGGTGTGGAAAAGTGCTCAGATGGTACTCTCCCTCCCCACTATAGTACTTACCTAGAGACTACACTTGACATTATCAGAGATACACGAGTTGGTTCAACATTAGTTCTAGAGATCTTGGTATCTATTTACTGTATAAAGTCTATATTCCTAATGGAAAATGTAAATGTAATATTTTTATTGTACATGAAAATTAGTTGTATTATTGGACTAGTTGTGGCTTATTCTTAGTGTATTTATTTTCCTTTCTATTCTAATATGTTATATTACATTTAAAATTAAATTTGGAATTTTATTATTCTATGTAATAGTATATTTTGATTTATATTATTATGATTTTGAGTGAATGATTGTTAAGTAAGTTTTTATTAAAAAAAATTCATTGCATTGTTTTAAGTATAATTAGAAGGGTTGTAAGAGACACTCAATATATAACCACATAGAATACCCATTCCAATATCACGTTCTTTATATGGTTTTAAAATAACACAACATAGTAATATGTTTATGTTCATAGCCATAACCTAGGTATTTATTTTCACATATAGTGACATATCATTAAATACCTATAGCTATATGAATAATCCTTTGTATATATTTATACTATTATAGTATCCCTATAATAGGTTATTTATACCAAACAATAATAATTGTTTTTTTAATTGCCTGGGTAGATTTATCCCTTCACATTTGTCATGCCCTATGTGGGTTTCCCCATTTTTGAAATAAAAATCATTTATATAGTTTTGGAAATGGTTTATTTAATTAACTAATTGCATATGAGTTTTATAGAAGACTTAGTTTAAAAAAAAATTTAGTTGATACAACTTAAAGAGAAATGTGAGTTTCTAGGACTGCGTTCAATCTATATATACCCAATAAAACTCTAACTGGTTTTAAATTAAATATATACTAGAAAATAATATATAACCCCCCTTAATTTTACTAGGGTTTTAAATTTTACCTAATAAATTTAAACATAATTTTCCTCTTAATATTTCCATGATTTATAATTTACACAAAAAGAATGTTGTGATAATTTTTATTAAAAAGTCAGCCTACTATATCTTTGGCATTAAATTTAAAGGTATGGTCATTCACCTATAGTTTAATAGGTTTAATTATGGATACTAAAAATTTATCTTTCAATCCAAACCCTAGGGTTTATTTTTATATGTTGAATTTTATGGATGGTCGAACCATCCATAGGGCTGAACATTTATCCCTTTTTATTAATTTCATAAAAATGAAACAAATTAAAACCATAAAATAATATTTAATATATTATTCATAATATATTCATGAATTTTAAAATATAACCAACCTTTTAATATAATCCAAAATGATAATATCCATAATATTTCTCATAGCTTATCCAACCTCTTTCCTTATTCTCACTCTGTTGCATTGACCCATGTCATGCCAAGCCTACCTTATCTTCCATTTAACCTTATAAATGCTAATATAACCCCAAAAATATTCAACTAAAATGATGACCAAGTAGATTCATGTAAATAAAAACTAACATAACTAATAATCTACCATAATTTCTTCATGCAAAAATTCCCAAACAAAATGATGGTTTTGTTAATTGCTTGTTAATACATCAACACTAACAAAAACACTTACATCTCAAAATTTATATGATTAAGAAATATAATAATATTAATAATACATTAAAATATGCATTATCATTAACTTTACCATATCTCTTTATGCATTACTATTATTACTTAATCAATCGACTTTCACAAAGTCTTTAACATTATAAGTTTAATGATAGTCAACTAGTTTAAAATAAAAAACTAGACCTTAAAATATCTACTAAAAATAATAAAATTTAATAATTATAATTATATTTACCAAATATAATTTAAACAATTAAACTTTCATTATATTTATTATACAATGCAACTATTATTAGAAAAGGGTTAATATCAATACTATCAACTTCTAGTACAATGATTATTTAACAATGTAATTGACTTATACGCAAGTTATTAAATAATTATTAACAACAACAACAACAACAACAACAACAACAACAACAACAATAATAATAATAATAATAATAATAATAATAATAATAATAATAATCATCATCATCATCATGTAATCATGTATTTAATAATCACACAAAAATAAAAATAGACAAAGTGATATAATCTAATTTAAAATAAAACACTATCATACTATCCAATCTAAGTACAACACCCATTACCAAAATCACATGATTAGATCAACCTAAGCATCAAATAGAAATCATGATCATAATAGACATATATAATAAATAAAATACATGCTAAATATATCTAAAACAAACACTGATCAAAACAAATTAATCTACTTGTGGGGTGTGTGTGTGTGTGTGTGTGTGTGTGTGTGTGTGTGTGTGTGTGTGTGTGTGTGTGTGTGTGTGTGTGTGTGTTTATTATTTCCCTCTATCATCCCCCAATCCCTCTATCTATGCCACCCTCTTTAATGATACCCTCCCTTCATCATACTCAAAGGGATGGATCTATCCTTAATCAACCTCAAAATAATGAATGTAATTATCTTGAAACATATACAATCCATAATATATTATTGTAATAACTAACAAACATGATCATCATGTATAGAATATTAAACTATATTTAACTTCGTAGCTAATCTATCATGTAAATTAGGCAACATATAACTACCTATAATTAGCATATGAAATAAAACATAGATAAATAGTAGTTAGTTAAATAATAACCATAAAAATCCAAAAATAAATAGGTTATTAGGCTTAGAGATAAAGTGGGATGTGACATTTTATCTCTCATAAAATTCACTAGCTACATAATCTCATAATTGGTCTTATAGATCATGCCATCAATCTTAGCATGAATGTTGTCAACTATTTCTTGAAGAATATTTTAAAACTAGGCTTAGGAACTAATTTCCCAATGGGAGTGCTTACCTTAGTGATTCTCACATCATTAAAAATAAAGACTATCCTTCTTTATTTATTTTGAAAATTTTGTGTTAGAGATCGCATCTCTTAATTTCATTCAAGTGAGTTTTCCCTTTTATCAACAACAAAAATATGGTCTGATACAACCTCAGTGTTGTTACTAAATTTAAATAAACATAAGCTTTATTCTTATTATTTTGGCTTAAAAAGTGAAGTTTTGCACTGATTCCCTTTATTTTAAAGAATAAATTAACTATATCCCCCCACTTAGGCTGGGAAATAGTCTTATTAGACCTTATTAAATTAATGGTATCATATGAATTTTGAGCTACCCCCTATAGGTTATCTACAATTTTCCTTAGGATCCTGAATGGTATTCCTTCTTGATGGTCTCTAAATAATTTGAGCATGACTTTTTAACATTTATTTTATCACCCCTCTTTTAGCATCCACAAAAATATAAGGATATTCTTTGTACATATCTAGGTCTGAGGGATTTAGATTTCTTCTCTTTATTAGAGAATATGTCTTCCTTTTACTCCAACTCAACATGTTGTCATTTTTCAACAACTATATTTATTTTCACCTTTTTAAATATTCTTTTTGTCTATTAAAATTATATTTTACTATTAGTTGTTCAATAATAATGAATTCCTACCTTCCTTATTCTTTTTTTTGCAACTGTTTGATCCCTGAAGGAATGTTTAATGCAAATTATTGTTTTGTTGGCTCTGCTTATTTTGAAGGAATAAATGAAGGTGATTGCTCAAGAGGAAACATGGCCATGGGGAACAATGTCCCAACTATAGGTAAATGAGGAATAACTTTCCTCCACCTAGTGACTTAATATTAGGATGGTGTATCAATCATGTATTTATTATTCCTTATATCTCTATGCACTAAGACTTGTTAGTGAAATGTTTGGTACTTTATGTCAAATATGAGTTTAAAAATAGTACAAGAGATGAAAATTCTCTCCTTTATTATGTGCATAGGTTCTATTTATTAAAATAAATAAAAGTTAATCTAGTTTTTTATTTGATAGATAAATATTAGGTTCTAAAGGAACTTAAAAACCATAGTTTAATAAGTATAGAAATTGAAAGATGAAACAACAAAAAACTAGGACACGATGGCCAAACATATGCTATGTGTCGATAAAATTAAAATGAAAATGGGACCCAAAAAATAAGACCAAAAAATAAAGACACCTATTAAATTTCTTTAGATTGAGGCTCTTTCTTGTTACTTCATATTTTATTCTTCATGCTGATGTTGATCCTAGCTATGGTTTGAGTGTCATGGCATTCCATCAAGTTTATCCTATGCTCAACTAAACCTTTATCATTTTAATCCATTAATTTTTATTTATTAGAGTTGGATATACCTAGGGAGATGGTGAGGATGTCCTTACCTTTTCTACTTGGGGTTCCCTTCAACCTCTGACTACTTCTTTCCATGATATTTGGTTCACCCATACCTTCCATTATTCTTTCCAGTTATTACTTGAGATTGCTCTATTATTCCATTAGTGGTACTATCTACGCATTTTCTATAGATTATCATGAAATTATACTACTATTTACCTGAACCCCTCTAAAACTTGTGCTAAATATTCATCCATCTTATAGAATTTGGTAGTTTTCATTTCATAGATTTCAAAATTAGGGTTTTCAATACCCCATGGGAACTCAAGACTTCTACTAACCTTATTTATTTCACTCTTCTCTAGGGGAGAATAATTATGGGATTTCATTTTATCCTTCTCCTCAATTTCTCAGGGGTACATTAGGTGGGGAGAAGGAGAAGACTCATCCTTACTACCCTTAGACAACTTATCCTTAGCTTCCCTAGATATAATATCCTTAATTCTATCCTTAGTGTTGATCTCTTGGTTCCTCACAAGAGTCCCTCTTTTAGTGATCAATTAAATAAAACCTTGTTTGATTATATCAAAAGAGGGTTTTTCTTGGAAGGATAGGATAGAGGATTCTATAGACGTGAGAAGGTAATATGAAGCAATTTGAAATGGTTTAACAACAAGAAATGATGAAAAATAATATGTGTAAACTTTCCTTCTAATTTTAGATAATGCATTACCTACAATCAAATATCCATCCATCTCCTCATAAGATTAGCCCTAGGAAATCCTTTCTTATCGATTTAAAACATGATATCTATCTCTAAGAATGCCTACATGAGTTCCTACTTATACCTTTTATCTTTAAAGGCCTTAGTGACATGAAAGGACATTCCCATTATAGTAATAAGGGGGTTTTATAGGAATAACATTCAACTAAAAATAAAGATAATAAGGAGGAATGAGAAGAGTCATGAGAGAATGAGAAAAAGTAGATTTCATTTGCATACATTATAAAATAAACAAAAGAGTGGTTTACTTTAGGAGATAAAAAGCAATCCATGCTTAGAGAAATGAGAAATGTACCAATGTAAGAATAACACATACTCATTAAGGAAACAACTATACAAAAATTCAAGCAATTCCATGTGCTTGGATAAAGATAAAACCCAAAATTTACTTCTTCCTTTTAAGATTCAAAAATTATGGACATCAAAAAGCCCCTTCTGTAATAGTCATTTATAGTTTTTATAAAAAAAGGGAATGGGTTGACCTTTAAAATTTTATATGAACTTTTACATACTCATTTTCATCTTATTCATTTTTTTATAATTTGATTTAATAAAAAGAAAATACTTATTTTCCTTAAATAGGTAGCTAGACAAAAATACAATGGAGTTATATAGACCTTACTAAGGAGTCTTTTATGATACAAGAGTAGTTATATATGGGTCAATAGAAATTGAATATTTTTTAGCTAATTTATTTGTCATGTTTAGCCTTGAATTTATAAAATCTCTTGACTACATTAAGATCCTTATTTCTCTTTAGAACTACCACATGGAAACAACATGTGAACCATCTTTTGCAAATGAATGTTAGGGTGCGTTATGATTTAAACAACTCTTCTAGCTAGGTGTTCAACTCTAGTGAAATGTGAATTTTATTAAGATTTTTCATTGAGGATTTGTTAAACTTTCCTTCATTGAGAAGATATTATTTCACTGCCTTTTGAAATTTGACCTTTAATTCATCTATACTGCTAGTATTATCCATGCATTATTGGTATAAGTTACAATGAATTTCATCCAAATTTCTAGAGATTAGTTTGCATTTTTCTTCACCCATGTACATGTTATCTTTCACCTCCTCTATAGATTTAGTCAAGACTTCCATTTTATGGAGTATGCACTTTACCCATTTGTATGAGATATCATCATCATCTTTTCCAAACACTCCACCATACACCATCACCTTTTCCTCAATCATAATAATCTCTTTTATGTCCCTATCACTTATTCCCACGCCTTGAAATCAGTGGTATGAGATTTAAACTATGTGCATATATATTATATGTCTTGATTAATGAGGTCATATATTTTCATGAACTCTTCAATATAGTTAATTTATTTTATGATAAAGTCATCCACCCATGATTCTAATTTTTTTTCCATAGGCGTTATTATCAATTATTGTATTAATATCCTATTTGCTTATTCCTATAAACTATGTTAAAGCATCAACTTGTGGATCTACAAGAGTCTTGATGGGGTTGATTAGATAATTTACATAAATTATCAATTTTTTGATTTGTGCTTTTATTTTTTTATTGAGTTAACTCATCTTTTTTTAACCTTTTGATCATTCTCTCAGTGGTCTCTTAGATATTTTGAACATCACATTCCCATGTCACCTCTCCAAGTGCTATCATCTTGAGGGTATAATCACCCGATATAATTTATTCTATCTTTTTGAATTTCGGGCTCAATAATTTCCATGACATGTTCCCTAAAAGATTTTTATACTAGTGTAGAGGTCATATTTACTTTCTTTAATGTAGGGGTCTTTACGAAGTCCTATACCACATCAAATTATATCAAGTACACTTTAATTATCCTTTTCCTCTTCTACAACATTGGTTTTACCCATTAAAATCAAAGGTCATTAAATGATACCACTTAGGTATTTGATGGAGTTGGATTGGGCTAGTTACGAGGATGAGTAAGTACATGTGGAGATATAAAGGAGAATGTGGGTTATCCTCCTTAGTTATTATCTTCTACACTATTCCTTAAGATGAGGCTAAATGTTTCTGAGTGGTATTTATTATAAGTAAGTTAGGGTCACCAAGGGCTTCAACTAAACACTGTGTCTTTACTAATTTCTTACATTGATTCTTTTTCCCTACCATAACACTCTCTTCATATTGATTTCCCAATTATCTCTTAGGGTCAGGGCATTCATCTCCACCATCATCATAACTAGAATAGATTAATGTCTCAATCACCACATTGGTTATACTTATTTTGGAATCTAATGGGGGATACTACTTTGCATACCCTCTGGTATCTATAGAGTCCCTATTAGAATAGTTTTGGAGAGTGAATTTAGATACAACCAATTTTATGTCATGTGTATTAATTTTTTTTGTATAAAATTACCCAATACAATGGTAATTGAAAGACCTAATATGATTTTATCTCTATAGTGTTTGTGGATAGTTGATAGTTGTTGACATAGTTTAATGAGAATGATCTTGTTGTTTTCTAGTTTTGGGAGTCTCAATGGGTTCCCTTCATAATTTCCAACCCTTATATTTATAAAATTTTGGAATTAGATATTTTAGATTATATATTCATTGACTAATTTAGATACTTCTACTAAAATCCTCATTCCTAAATCTTCTTCTAGTAACTGTACTACTCTCATTGTGTATGTATCATTGACCTTAGTATAGTGTTTATTGATTTAATATAATGTGAGTAGAGGGAAGCACTCAAATACTTGTGATAATTACACGATGAACCCACATTGGGAAAAACATAGTTATACCATTTGAGAGATGAATGGATATACCAAATAGGATGTCAAAAAACTACTTTGAGGTCTGCACATTTAGCAATTGATTATGCAAGGAATTATTTATTATTTCACCCCAATTTACGAATTTATTTCCATGAAAAATTATTTTCATTAGGAGAAATGCCCATTGGTGGAAGGGCCCAACATCCTCATTACCTACTTCCTAGTTCAATAGGGTAATCATATATCTGAGAATTCTTCTTTGAAATATACTTTTAATAAGGTCTTAGAAACCTTAGAAGGTTTCTTTCTTTTACTTCAAGTAGGAATTATTTATAGTGGTCAAACATTTATTAAGATTATTATCCCAATGTATTTCTCCATGTCTAATGTTGATAACAACAAATTATTAATTAAGTGGAATCCTCATTATCATGATCATTTCAACTCCATCCATTTTTGTTGAGTTATCTATATTTTGAAGTGATTTTTCTTGTCTTTAAGTTGTAGTATTTGGCATAAGTGAATACCTGATCTGAACACTATAATGAAGTGGGAAAATTTAATGCTTGAGGTAATTTGCTTTCTATAAGGCATTAAAAAATTATGTTTACACTTCTATAATTTAATCTTCTATGAAAATCCACTAGGTCTACATTCCTAGCCTAAGAATCTATTTTTTTCAAGATATCATAGTCTAGAAACATTAATGGCTCATATCCCATGTACTTTTATTTCATATTGTTAGGTTTTAGGTTTGTAAAATTTGTTTGGAAAACCTAAGCAAGGATGTATAACATATTAAGACAATTTTTTTTTAAATCAATTGAAATAAATTCAAATTAATGGACATATGAAACCTTAGGAATATAAAGAAGAACAATTAGAATATGGTTCTAGAGAGTGGTCTAATAATGATATAAGTATGGTAGTGTTTGTGATATTTTTCATAAAATTTTAGTAGAGATTCACTATGAAGAAAGTAGGGGTCAGAGAAAAATCACATTCCTCAGAGTTGAAATGATGAAATGAGAAGGGAAGGAAAATAACAAATAATTTATTTTAAATTATCATGTGGGATGAAGTGCATCATGCTTATGCATATAAATCAAAGGTCAGGAGGTTTAACAATAATGTCCCTTTAATATGTATATATGTAGATATTTATATACCTTAACATCTCACATTACCATGTCTCTGCATCCATTGAGGTCAAGAGGTCAAGACATCACATCCCTATAGGATAGGTAGATGTGGATGTACATATGCCTTAGCATCTCTCATCACTACATCTATGTATTTGTGTATGTTAGGAGGTATTAACTCTAATTCCCTTTAGGATGAAATTAGTTGGATGCATATATGTCTTAGCATATTGTGTTTCCATGTCTCTATGTCCATGAAGGATAGGTCAAATGGTCATGTCCCACATAGATGTGTGGATGCCTTTCTATACTTTTCTAAGTCAAAACTTTCTTTAAACATTAATTTTCCCTTTTTTGACTCTCAAAAATCATTTTTATTTCAAATAAATAAATGTAATTTCACATGATGATTTTAGTTAACAATAGCTAGCTTAGGTTGGGGATGTGACTTCTAAACTAGACATAATATAACACTAAGAACTCAAGTATTTAGTATACTAGTACCTTATCCATTGGACAATAGAGTCAACATGAAAATAAATGGAATATGAAGGAAACACAAAAAAATGAAAGACACAACACAAAATAAAAATGGAAACACATGACACATTACATAAATGAAAACACATGGCATATAATATAAAGGGAAATGGTAGGGGACAACCTACCATCACTCTTTATACAAATTCAAATACTTCCCACTATATGGTAATGGGAGATGGGTATCACATTTTTATGTTATATAATATGTATTTTTGACACATAAATATTGAATTTTGAATGGCCCAACCCATATGGAGTCAAATTTCCCATGACTTATTCTTTGTTCTCTTCTTTTATCATAGAGTAAGATCGAATCACCAATCTAGAAATTATGGCTGTAAGCTTTTTGATTGAACAATTCTTTAAATTTTTCCTAATGAGATGTAATTATATCAAATGCTATGATTCAATCTTCTTATATCTTTGTGAGATACATTATTCTTTTTTCGAGTGCATATTTGAACTACCCATCTTCAATAACTTGAGCTAGCTTTAAATTAGGAAATTTAAGGGATATATGAATAAAAACATCCCTCCTATATAATAGATGAAATGGAGACATTAAAATTGTCTTCATAGGTGTGATTTAATTAAGCTATAGTGTGTTATATAGCTTATTATTCTAATTCATTTGATTTCCATCAACCAAATTATGAATGATGGTATTTATATTACTGTTATTGGATTCGATTTGGACATTAACTTAAGGGTAGTAATTTAACAAATGTGCTACAGAGATGCCTTATCCATAAAAAAAATTGATCAGCTTAGCAATGGAAAATTTAGAAGTTTTATCTATTACTGACTTATGTGGAACACCAAATCTAGCCACAATATTCTCTTTTATGAAGTTACACACAATATTAGAAGTGGTAGATATCATCAAAATGGCCTCGACCCAATTTATGAAATAGTTAGTCATTGTAAAGTCATGAGTGTGTCCAACATTAGAATGAGGATTTAAAGTTCTAATGAATTCTAAGCCCTATTTCTAAAAAGTTTCCTCAATGACCACATGTTTTAGAGGTAATGTAACAAGTTTAGGCCTACCAATAAAGTATTGACAATCATTGCATTTATAAACCCATTATTGTGAATCTTTGATTAATGTGGAATAGTAGTAATGAGATTTCAATATTTTTAATATTGTGATTGAGGAATGAAAAATGTCCTCCAAAAGCTTTATCATGAAAATCTTCCAAGATATTTGTCTATTGTTCTTTATTTACACAACTCAAAAAGGTGCCATCTAAAGACTTCTTAAATAGGGTATTATCCCAAATAAAATACTTGGTTGAATTTAGCTTGAGCATCATCATTTTATTTAGATTCAAAGGAACTAGAAATTCTCCATATGAAAGGAAGAATTCTATATTATAAAACCATTCTTTGAGAGAATCAATAAAGACTACTAATGGTATCTCTTCTTTCTCTTTTGTTTAAGAATCAAAACCTTCAAAAATCAATTAGAAAAGGCCTTGTCCTCTTACCAGCTTTATAGGTTTAATATATAAATCATAATAATATACTTTAGTGATTAATCCACCTCTCTTTTATCTAATCTCTTGTTGTAAAAGGATTGACTTCACTGATGAATCTGAGACCATGACAGTGGCATGAAAATTCAAGATATAGAATCTAAAGTGTTTTACCACATTAACCATAGTTTATGCATGTTTTTCCATCATCTAATATTTAATTTCATGATATTTTAATCCACAACTCATGAATTCAATGGTGGATTAATACCTTCTACATTTTCTACATGAAGATAATAGACACAATATATTCAGAGGAGTGGTAATATGCAATAAATTATTTTTTAAAGTATGAAAAAGTCAAGACTAGCACCTTATAAATTATTTTCTTAATATCATTAAAGTTTATCTTCTCTTCAACATTCCATTTGAAATAATTTTGTATACTCATCATTTGTACAATGTCTTTTGAACTCAATAAATCTAGGAACAAATCTTATGAGAAATTAACTTTGTCAAAGAATGAATGAGTGTTAGGTTTATTATTTGTTAAGGATAATTGTTGGATGGAATTTACTCTTTCTAGATCAATATTCATACCATATTTAGAGAATACATGGCCCAATATTATAACTTTTTTTAACCATAAAGATAGGTTTATTGGGATTTAAAGATATACCATGAGAGTGGCATCTTTCAGAAACCTTTTTTTAGGTCTTCAAAATGATCTTCTATTTTATTTGAGAATACTATGAGATCATCAAGGTAAATCATGATGATTTTATAATTCATATCTCTAAAACACAAATACATCACCCTTTGAAATATTTTTCATGCATTAATGAGGCCAAAATGAATCATTTTGTAGGTGAAAGCTACCCATGGGGTAGTGAAATCCATTTTGAACTAATATTCTATAGCCAATTCAACTTGATTATATATTTAGAAACCATATAACATAGACATCATTTTAAATCCTATGATAGCTTAATGTATTTGGTCCATGATTAGTAATGGGTAGTTATCTTTGAGGGAAGTTTGATTGAGATTACATAAGTCCACATAGATCTTAACTTCCCCATTATTATTTTGAACAGGCACTATTTTGTCCACCCAAGTCAAGGGTTAGGTGGGGAAGATAATCCTAGCATCTAACATTTTTTTAACTTATTTATACATGATGCCAACAATTTTTGGATTATAGTGCCTCATTTTTTGCCAAAATCGATTGATTCTAGAATTCAACATAATGTTGTGTTGCATGCCTTTTAGTCTAAAAGAATTTATATCATCATAAAACCAAGAAAGTATATTTTTATAAAATTTAAAAAGAGATATGAACTTTCTACACTCTTCTTTAGAACATCATTAGCCAATACTGACATACCTTGGTTCTTCCTCAATGTAGATATTCGTCTTTTAAAATTATGAGGATCCTTTGGGATTCCCCTAAACTTTATCTTTGATGTACTTATCACGTTTATCAAACATTTATTATAAATAACTGAGACATTTATGAATCTTTATACCTTTAAGCTGTATGATTTTTCCATATTCTAATTTATCCTCTCCTCTAAGTGCTTCCAAGATTGGTTCATCACCATTTTATAATGAGAAGGATTTTCTATATGCAATGGGGCTTCCATCAAAAAATATATTTCTAAAATTATCCCTTTGCTCTAGGAAAGTGATAATCTCTCATATGTTCATTAGAATCTTTCTTTATTTGAGATAATTGTGATAAAAGAGACTACTAGGTTTAAACCTTTTCTCAAACCTATGTCTCATTATTTTCAATTCTATAATGGAAGTAGGAGGTAAATTATGGAACCATTTTATGGCTCATTTATCCCATGTTTCTGTAAGTAATCTAATAAATACATCCTCATGTTCAAGACCAAGGATGCCATAGGTAGAGAAGAAATCCTTTATGTGTTCATTGGGATGTTTTATCCCATCATCAATGAACTTATGGAAATTATTTATTAAGCCTTTTTAACATATAATGAATTTGAGTATATAAAGACAAAGGGAATATATGAGAACCCCAAGGTACAACAACAACCATGTTAAGATGATTTAGTATTTTAGAAATAAGTATTTATAGTAAAGACAAAGTTATGCTCAAAGGTTGTACATCTTTTATTCATTCTCATGAAAGTCTAAAATTACATCATTATTAAAAATAAAATAATGCATCATAAATTCCATTTTTATTTATGGACCATTTGTACATTATATCAGTCATAATGTTTGAACAATCTCAATGATCTCTGATTACTATTCTCCTAGAAATAAACACATTGATTCTCTGATAAAAATTAGCATGTTCTTTTTTCTTGTCTAACATAGTTGTGGCTCTTTAAAATTGAGAATTATTCACCATTTTGACATAGACAAAATTACATAAACTAAATGAAATATATACTTGTACAACATGTCTCTAGTTAAAGTTTTGATTTCCAGGAATAGTCATAAAAATGACTATGGCTAAAAAATTATGGGTTGCATGGAAAGAATATAATGTTCCCCACTGTGGGTGACAAAATTTATTGGTAATTGTCAGGGGATATGTAGCTCTACCAATTAGAGCACAATTGATTACTATCTTATATGCAATTAAACACGGAATTATACTAGAATGATAAAGTAGCTAGAAACTTGAGACAGCAAAGAATTTGAGAGACAATACACACTCTTGTATTAAATACTACCAGAAGAAAATACAATAAGGAAGATGCCACTTCTTCCTCCACCTCAAAGGCTTGCCACACCTCAAGACCTTCTTCCCTCTCTCTCTTGCTCAACACAACTCTAAAGCCTGAGTTGCTATCCCTCCTTGAAAGCTTCAGCTGATCTCCTTGACCTTACACCTGTAGATCTCCTTGACCTTGCTAGCTTCAATGCCTTTACTTGCCTTAGAATTATATTTTACAATACATGCCTTATGGGTCTATAAATAAGATCCCATGCTTACAAAAATAGAAGTCTAACTACTAAAATTAGACACACAGCTCGCGACTTAAATTAGCCCCTTAGCATGCAAACACTTGATTCAACTAACTGACTGTTTGTTAACAGTAGTTCCAAAAATACACAAGTGACCGACGCCGGTCCCTGCTGGTCTGGTGTTGCCGACGTCAGCCAACTTCCTGCCATCGCCAGTCTCCTTCTCCACTACACTTGACCGACGTCAGTCATACTACCGACGCCGGTGGCTCTGGTTCTTCAGCATCCTTCCTTCTAGTGTCTACAAATAGTTGAAGCTTTTAGCTCCACACCACAACAATCTCCCACTTGGAGATAAATAGCTGAAAATTGTACCTGTACCTGTACACCATCTATTTTGTTCCTTAGGCTCTGTATCCCTCTTCAATGTCACTCTTGAAGACCAACCACCACATAAACCTGTGATGCAATACCTGTATCTTATGCCATAAGAATTTTGTTGCTCCCAAATTCTCCATGACATACTTCTGAACCAACTCTACCCTTAGCTCAGAAAACTCCCTGTATATGAAACCCTACAACAAGTAACACAATACAGTAACAGGATAATGTAGCTAATATTATCCAACCTGGTAAAGATAAAATACAATGGTCAAACCTCCATTGTTTTGCAGCATAATCAAGACCATATACCATAGCCTTCTATCTCATGTATCCATCCACTCTCTTCTCTAAAATAGGAATCCACCCCTCTATCTAGTGCTTTCTTCTAGCTGACAACACTACCAACAAATACCTGTTTGGTTCTCTAAGGACTCACACTCCTCATCCATGCCAAGCTCCCACTATTTTTGGATTCTACCTGCATTGCTTCTTCCATCTTCCTAGTTCATGACTATCAGTAAGCAATATAAAGAAGGTGAACAATGAATATGAGGTTCACATACCTTTCCTGACCTCCACATGGGTGTTTGAGACTTAATAATTCACCCAACATCCATTGCAGTGACCGATCTAGGCCATCTCCCAGTCTGCTCCCGGCCGATGTCGGTTCCCTGCACTGATCCTGACTACCGACGTCATTTCCCTGGCTGACACCGGTGTCCCTCCTGTTGACATCAGTCCTTGTGACCGACATCGAACTTTTCCTGTCTGACCTACCGACCCTTCTAGTCTGTACATGATCGATGTTAGTATCTGGATGACTGACATCGGTGCCAAGCTATCGACATCGGTGTCTGTGTGTTCTTGTAAGTGATGAAATTTTCATCCGTGAGCTATTCTTGGATCAAACCTCTATCCATGCTACCTTGCTCAGACTTATTCAGCCCCTGTGACTGATCTCTGTCCTTCATCTCCTCCATAAACACCAAGGCTTCTTTGTTCCTGTCAAAGGCATCAAATTTCCTCTTTCTGCAATGAACTGTATCTGTGCACATACCTTTTGAATCAAGAAATTCCATTCCCTTCCTATTATTGTGACCAAGCCTATTAGGCCACATCTTCGAATCTACACCAGAAGTGGAATCAGTAATACAAGTAGATAGATAAAGAGTATCTACTTTCTTACCTCTTGCTAGAACAAGTGCTCCCTTGGTAACCTTCCAAGAATCTGCTGTGAGGGTTATTGTGCATCCCTCATCTCCCAACCTTCCTATAGAAATCAGACTCTGCTTCATAATTGGAACATCCATGACCTCTTTCAACACCCACGTGTTGTCAATCTACAATCTCAGCTGCACTTTCCCTTTGCCAACTATCTGACAAGGCGTACCATCCCCTAAATAAAGAACTCCAAAGTCTCCTTGTTCATACTCATAGAACAAATCTCTATTTGGGGATGCATGAAAAGATGAACTAGAATCTAAAATCCATGATCCTACCTGACTATCTAAAGAAAGTATGAGAGCATCCTACATCACAATATTTTCATCCTTTACTTCTCCCATACCTGCATGTTGATTCTCTTTATCTCTCAACCAACACTCCTTTGTATGTCCTTTCTTTCCACAAAACCAGCAGGTAATACCTTTGGACTCGGATCTCCTTCCTGACCTTGATTTCCCTTACTCAACCTTCTCCCTTTGCCTTTCCCTACTTTTTGCACTTAGAGCATTCCCTGATGATTCACCTATGCTTCTCCTGCATATTTCCTCATTCAAGATCACACTCACAACATCATCAACTTTTAAGATTTTAGAAGCAGATGCAGAATTACTTACTGCCATAACCATAGCATCCCAACTTTCAGGCAAAGAACATAAAATCAAGAGAGCCTTTACCTCATCATCAAAAACAATATTGACTGAAGGTAGTTGGTTTACCAAACCATGGAAATCACTCAGATGAGTATGTACCGATCCACCTTCCTGCATTTGCAAAGTAAATAGCTGCTTCATAAGATAAACCTTATTAGATGTCGAGGGCTTTTCATATAGATTCGCCAAGGACTTTATCAACTCTTTCGTTGTCTTACACTGTGATAAGCTGGAAATCATAGATGATGCAAGGCTCAACCTTATGGAACTGAGAGCCTTCCGATCAAGAATGTTCCATTCTTCATCCTTCATATTTGTGGGCTTGCATGCAACCCCACCCAACGGTAAGTACAAATCCTTTTGATACAGATAGTCCTCAATCTGTATCCTCCAGTGTTGATAATTCTTGCCGTTAAACTTCTCCATTCGTAGCTTACTTTCTCCTGCCATTGCTGAACTCCCACTCAATCAAAAAACCCTATGAATGACCTGTAATAAAAAACAATACCCTGCTTCCTGCAAATCGTAGCTCTGATACCACTTGTTAGGGGATCTGTAGCTCTACCAATTAGAGCACAATTGATTACTATCTTATATGCAATTAAACACAGAATTTTACTAGAATGATAAAGTAGCTAGAAACTTGAGACAGCAAAGAATTTGAGAGACAATACACACTCTTGTATTAAATACTACCAGAAGAAAATATAATAAGAAAGATGCCACTTCTTCCTCCACCTCAAAGGCTTGCCACACCTCAAGACCTTCTTCCCTCTCTCTCTTGCTCAACACAACAACTCTAAAGCTTGAGTTGCTATCCCTCCTTGAATGCTTCAGCTGGTCTCCTTGACCTTACACCTATAGATCTCCTTGACCTTGCTAGCTTCAATGCCTTTACTTGCCTTAGAATTATATTTTACAATACATGCCTTATGGGTCTATAAATAAGATCCCATGCTTACAAAAATAGAAGTCTAACTACTAAAATTAGACACACAGCTCGCGACTTAAATTAGCCCCTTAGCATGCAAACACTCGATTCAACTAACTGACTGTTTGTCAACAGTAGTTCTGAAAATACACAGGTGACCGACGCCGGTCCCTGCTGGTCTGGTGCTGCCGATGTCGGCCGACTTCCTGCCATCGCCAGTCTCCTTCTCCACTGCACTTGATCAATGTCAGTCATACTGCCGATGCCGGTGGCTCTGGTTCTTCAGCATCCTTCCTTCTAGTGTCTGCAAATAGTTGAAGCTTTTAGCTCCACACCACAACAGTAATTTTTTTTACTTCATGCCAAATATGAGTTTCAAAATAGTATAGGAGATGAAAAGTGTCACCTCTGTTATGTGGGGAGGTTTCCTTTATTAAAAGCAATAAATCCCAATTGATTTATGTAAAATATTTACAATTTGATTAAGAGGTTTGTATGGGAAAAACATTCAAATAAAAATAAAGATAATAAGTAGGAATGCAAATAATCAAAAGAGAATTAGAAAACACATATTTCATCTACTTACATGATGAAACAAACAAAAGAGTGGTTTATTTTAGGAGATGAAACACAATACATGCTTAGAACAATGAGAAATGTATCAACGTAATAAAAACACATACCCATTAAGGAAATAAGGAGAAACAAAGCTCAATAAATTCCTTGTTATTGGATAAATATAAAACAAAAAATTTACTTCTTCTTTTTAAAGATTAATAAATTGTGAACATCAAAAATCCCCTTTCACAATAGCCATTTATTTTATTTATAACAAAATGGTATCGGCTAACCCTTCACATTCTGTAAGACCTTTTACATTCTCATTTTTGTCTTATTTTATTTTATATAATTTTATTTAAAAATAAAGAAAATACTTATTTAACTAAAATAAGTAGCTAGAAAAAAATATAATCGAGTTACATAGACCTTATTGAGAAGTCTTTTATGATCTACGAGTAGTTACACATGGGTCAATAGCACCTAAATATTTTTTGGATAAATCTTTGTCACATGTAACCTTGAATTTATGAAATCTCTTGACCACTTTAAGAGCCTCATTTCTCTTTGGAACCACCATGTAGTGATAATGTTTGAACCATATTTGGTAAATGAATATTAGGATGCACTTAGATTTAAATAACTCTTTTAACTAGGTGTTCAACTCTTCTAGTGAAATTTAAATTTCATTGAGATTTGTCATTTAGGATTTATTATACTTGCCTTCATTGAGAAGATATTATTTTACTAATTTTTAAAATTGGGCCTTCAATTTATCTATAGTGTGAGTATTAGTCTCATTTTATTTGTATAAGCTATAATGAATTTCATCCAAATTACTAGAGATCATTTTGTGATTTTATTCACCCATGTCAATGTTATCTTTTAGATCCTTTATAGATTTAGTAAAGACTTTCACTTTATAGAGTATGCACTATTCCCATTTTTAGGAGATATCATCATATTCTTTTACAAACATTCCACCATATACCATCACCTTGGCCTAAATCATAATCATCTCTTTTATGTCCCCAATCACTTCTTCCTACTCTTTCAAATAATTGGTATGAGTTTTGACTTGTGTGTGTATATCCTATAGTTATTAATTAATGAGGTCATAAATTTTCATGACCTCTTCCATATAATTAATATCACTTATGAGAAAGTCATCCACCCATGCTTATAAATTTTTTTTGTATGTGTTATTATTTTTAATTTTATAAATATACTCATTGCTTATTATTAGAAATTTTGTTGGAGAATAAACTTATGGAGATGTGGGAGTCTCAATAGGGTGGAGTAGATAGTTGACATAACTTACTAGTTATTTGATTTGTCATTTGAGTTGGTATTGAGTCAACTTATCATCTTCTATCCTATTGATTATTCCCTTAATGTTCTTTCAAAGTTTGTGAACATCACTTTTACATGTTACCTCTTTGAATGCGATCCTCTTGAGGTTTTAATCACTCACTATCATTTATTCTATATTTTTAAATTGTGGGATCAATAATTTCAATGAATTGTTCCCCTATAGAGTCATATACCATCCTAGACGTGGTATTTGATTTTTTTGATGTGGGGGTATTTATAAATTCAAATAACATATCAAAGTCTAACATGCTCACTTTAACTATCCTTTTATTATTCTTTAACATTGGTTTTACCCATTATAATGAAAGGTAACTAAAGGTTACCACTTATGTCTCTGATGGAGATGGAGTGGGATGGTTAGGAGGAATATGCACCTATAGAGTTCTAGATGGAGAATTTGGGTTCTACTCAGTTCTTTTCTACTTCACTATGCCCTAAGATGAGACTAAATATTATTGGGTGTTATTTAGGATGAGCAAGTTGGGGTCATGAAGGGATTTTAATGAAGACCATGTATTTACTAATTTATTAGGTTACTTATTTTTACATACCATAGGGTTTTATTTGAATCATTTTCCTAATCATATTTTTGGGTTAGGGTCTTCCTCTCCACCATCATCGAAACTAGAAGATATTGATGTCTTAATCACCACATTAGTGTTACTTATTCTAGAAGTTTATTGGGGATCTAAGTCCTTTCATCTCATTAAACCACATATGGTTAATACAGATAATTTATTATCAAACCATTTCATCTTATCAACTCACACTCTATATGTTATCCGTTGTAAATTGAATGGTTTTCTAATCAACCAATTAATATCTAGAAAGGGTGTATATATAAAATTATTAGACTATTTTGGACCAATAAGATCTAAATTATCATTTGTCATCCCTTATGGTACCCACTCACGTTGGAATGATTGTATTTGATTAAGAGTCGTTCTACTCTAACATCTTTGGAGTAGTTCAAACTCATTCATACAATAAACTCAAAATTATTCTAGATGAGGTTTATGCTCATAAGTATATCCCATGTTGTGATTCTACTTTACATACCCTATGGTATCCATGGAGTCTTTGCTATCATAGTTTTAAAGAGTGAATTTAGATATGGCCAACTCTATGTCATGTACATTGATTATTTTTTTACATTCAAAATGGGCTAATGTAATGGAAAATGAAACACCTATTATGTGTTTCTCTTTATAGAATTTGTCTATAGTTAATAGTTGTTGATATGGCTCAATGAGAATAATCTTGTTGCTTTCTAGTCTTGGGAGTATCAATGTAATGAAATTATTTAGATGATTCACAATAATATAATTATATATACTTTAATTAAGAGTAGAATAAGAAAATCCACAACAATAATTGGTGAAAGAGTAGAATACTTGAATATTATGACTAAGCCACTTCAATGGAGAAACCTCCACAACAATGAATTAATAATAAAATTCACAATATGATGATAAAATACTAACAAATAATGGTTATATATACTCTAGTTAGCCATGGTGATTCCATAGGCTAACCATACTAAGAACATCCAAAAATGCAACAAGCTAATACAAAGATGTGTAATCCACAAGTCAGCCACACATATACATAAATGCACTATAGGTTAATGGTATAACATGTCCCTCCACTTAAAAATAACATTGTCCTCAAGATTGAATCAAACTAGGATGTTTATGTATGAATGCTTAATCCTCCCATGTTACATATTTAAAATGGAGGTTCTACCATTTAGTCAAATATTACTTAATGGCTCTAGTCCATAGTTGTTTAGTGAACATGTGAAGGATCTCCTTAGGATCTATAATGACTCTGTATTCTTCATCTACTTAAGGTAACTTAGTTTGAATGGAAACTC
Organism: Torreya grandis; assembly: GCA_037957365.1. Taxonomy (NCBI): domain Eukaryota; kingdom Viridiplantae; phylum Streptophyta; class Pinopsida; order Cupressales; family Taxaceae; genus Torreya; species Torreya grandis. The sequence continues at coordinate 276,351 of JARHVA010008690.1, read as the reverse complement.
TATTTATAATTACTTTCTTTAGGCATGATACATGGAATACCAAATGTATGCTTATGGTTGGGGGTAACATTAACTTGTAAGATACACTATCAATTTTCTAAAATATTTGGTAAGGGCCATAATAATTAGGTGATAGTTTGTTATCATTTTTATATTAATTCAAAGACATCTACCTAAATGGATAAAAATGTATAAAGACCCAATCACCTATGTCAAAATGTTTTTCACTACAATGGTGATCTATTTACTACTTCATTTAATTTTGTGCCATAGCTAAATTCTCTCACAAACTGAATAACACCTCTTATTGATGGTGAATGTGTTCCTCAACAACTTAAACCATAGGATGCACTATCAAAAATAAAGTGATGGATTGGGGTTGATACTCATGCAATGCTACAAATTGAGATATCATGAAATAAGTGTAAAAATAAGTGTTATACCACCATTTAACAAGTGGTAGCCAATAGACCCATTGATCTTGTTTGTCAGAGATAAAATAATGAAGATACCCTTCAATAAATTTATTAACTAGCTATATGTATCCATTGGATTGAGGGTGATATGATGAGCTAAGATCCAACTAGGTACCCAAGCATACAAATAATTTAGTCTAAAAATTATTAGTAAATATGGGATCTTGATCACTTACAATGATATTTGGAATGTCATGCAATTTTTAAACTTACTAAGAAAAGTAGAAAATACTATACTAGTATTAAATTGGTGTGATAAGGAGAAAAAATGAGAAAACTTGATGAGTCAGTTCATAACTACCATGATAACATTTTTACCCTTAGACCTTGGTAACCCTATAATGAAATCCATGGAAACCTCTTTCCAATGTTAGATAGGGATGGATAAAGGTTGCAAAAGACCTAGGGTCTTAATGGATTCAAATTTATATTATTTTCAGACCATGAATTTAGCCACATATTTATGAACATCCCCTTTGAGTCCTTCTCAAAAGAAATATTGATTTATTATATCATATATTTTCCAAAATCTTGAGTGTCCTCCAAGTGGAGAGGCATAAAGTTCCTATAAAATTTTTAGGAGAGAATACTTACAAATGTATAATCTCTCTTTATATCATAATGTGGTTCCCTTCCATGTAAACTTTTTAGATTTGTTATAACCCTAATGAAGATTGTGAATCAAATCTTTAGTGGAACTATCACTCTCCCATTCTAATATTTCTTCCTCTAGCCAATCTTCATGCCACATGGTCATGGTACATATCAATGCCTCAACTAATTCATCCCAGTGAGAGAGGGCATCTACCACCACATTTTATTTTCATTTCTTATACACTATCTCAAAATAATATCTTAATATTTTAGTCACTCATTTTTATTATTATTTAGATGGCAATCATTGTTCCAAAAAATATTTGAGGTTATCATGATCAGTCTTACCTCAAAGTGACAACCCATTAAATATGGTCCCCATTGCTTCACTACATGCAGAATAGCTATCATCTCTTTATCATATATTGGTTTGATCCTATTTTTCCCCTTAATTTTTATACTTTAAAATGTAAGTTATATGCCTTCTTACATGTGTACATCCCCCATGTTAGGATGTGGAGCTAAAAGCTTCACCAAGGAGCACACTTTAACAGGTTCGAGTCTACACAGACACCGGCGTCGGTCAAGAGTGACCGACGTCGGTCTGGTGCATTAGCAGAGACATTGACGTCGGTAGAGGGTCGGCCGATGGTGGTCACAGACAAGCAGCAGGAACTGGCGTCAGTTACCTGTGCGTCTAAAAAGCTATTTTCGAGGATAGAAGTGAGTGTTTGCATGATGAGTTTGAGTTGTAGTCTTAAGCTCACGTCTCTATTATTAGCAATGTTATTTTTAGAGCCCTTGTTCAAGTGGCTTAACTGTTTGTTGGAAGTGCATGCTCAAGTCTCCTAATTCTATATGTAGAATTAGATCTTCCTAGCTTATTGTATTACTGTAGAAGAATTGTATGTGAAGAACAGTACAGAATTGAATCAATCCAGGCTTGTTGGAGTTGATTGTTCTTGATAGAGAGAGCTCTTGAGGAATAGTGATCTAGTGAGAGATCTATACATCTAGGAGAGGTGTGGAAGAAAGAAGTTTCTTCAATTGTATTCCTTTTGTAAAGAGTTTGTTAATACAAGTTTCCAGGGTGGTTTCTTGTATCTCGTGTTCTTGCTATTTATCATTCTAGTTACTTGTCTATCTGATTTAATTCCGCGTTTATTGCTTTCACAAGTGTAATCTAATATTGGTTGATCCCCAACAAGTGGTATCAGAGCTTAGGTTCACTAACAAGTGGTTCAGATCTGTATAGTGTGTATTGATTACAAGTTCTCACAGGGATTTCTGTTTGAGTGGGAGAAGCAATGGCAGATGAAAGTAAATTGAGAATGGAAAAGTTTAATGGCAAAAATTACCAACATTGGAGAATGCAGATAGAGGATTATCTGTATCAGAAAGATCTCTACTTACCATTAGGTGGGGTTGCAAAGAAGCCCAAAGACATGGAGGATGAAGAATGGGAAGTTCTTGACAGAAAGGCTCTGGGGTCTATAAGACTGAGTCTAGCATCCACTGTGATATCCAATTTATCACAGGCAAAGTCTACGGTAGAGTTGATGACTATGTTAGCAAATTTGTATGAAAAACCCTCAGCTTCTAATAAGGTATATCTTATGAAGCAGTTATTTAATTTGCATATGAATGAAGGTGGATCTGTTTCTACTCATCTGAATGAATTCAATGGAATTGTGAATCAATTGAGTTCAGTCAATATTGTCTTTGATGATGAAATAAAAGCTCTTTTAATATTATGTTCTTTGCCTGAAAGCTGGCATGGCTTAGTAATGACAGTAATTAATACTACATCTGCATCAAATATTTTGAAAGTAGAGGATGTTGTTAGTGTTATCTTGAATGAGGAAATACGCAGGAAAAGTACAAAAGAGACATCTGGGAATGCTTTAAGTTTTGAGAGCAGGGGAAGGCAAAAAGAGAAGAGCAAGAAAGGCAAATCAAGATCCAAGTCTAAGGGGAAAGGTAGATCTAAATCTAGAAATGGCAGAAGGCCACAATGCTGGAATTGTGGAAAGATGGGGCACATAAGCAGAGATTGCTGGTCAAAGCCTAAGGAGGACAATCAGCACGAAGGAAAGGAAGAAGCCAAGGTTTCAGGTATTGCACAAGATGCTTTAATTTTCTCTCTGGATAATAATATAGAATCTTGGGTATTAGATTCTGGTGCATCTTTTCATGCTACCCCTAACAGGGAATATTTCAGTGACTATATCCATAGAGATTTTGGAATAGTGTATCTAGGGGATGATGAGCCCTGTAAAATAATTGGCAAAGGTAAAGTGCAGCTGAAGATGCAGAATAACAACACATGGGTGTTGAGAGACGTGATGCATGTTCCTAGCTTGAAGAGAAACTTGATTTCTATAGGAAAGTTAGGGGATGAGGGTTGTATAGTAACTCTCACAGCAGAATCTTGTAAGGTGACCAAGGGTGCACTTGTCATGGCCAGAGGTAAGAGAGAAGGTACTCTCTATTTGTGTAATTGTGTTACTAACAAATCTCCTTCTGTATTATCTACTTTAGATGTGGATGCTAAATTGTGGCACTCAAGGCTTGGCCACATGAGTGAGAAGGGGATGTCAATTCTTAAGTCCAAAGGTATGCTTTCAGATTTAAAAGGCATAGATCTAGAGTTCTGTGAGCACTGTGTATTTAGAAAATAGAAAAGGGTTAGTTTTCTCAAGACTGGGTCTACTAAGAAGAGGCATAAGTTGCAGCTTGTTCACATAGATGTGTGGGGACCAGCTCAGGTTACTTCTATTGGAGGATCACAGTACTATGTATCTTTCATAGATGATGCTACAAGGAAGGTATGGATCTATTGTATTAGGAGAAAATCTGATGTGTTTGAGACTTTCAAGATTTGGAAAGCTATGGTTGAGAATGAAATAGGTAAAAGATTAAAGTGCCTGAGATCTGACAATGGCGGTGAGTTCTACAGTAATAAGTTCAGAGATTATTGTTAGATGCATGGAATCCACAGGCAAAGGATGGTTCCAAGGACACCTCAGCAGAATGGAATTGCTAAAAGGATGAATAGGACAATAATGGAGTGTGAAAGATGTATGAGATTGCATGTTGGTTTGCCCTTATAGTTTTGGGCACAAGATGTTGACACTGTAGTATACCTGATTAACAAAGGACCCTCTATAGCTCTAGATGGTGGTATTCCAGAAGAGGCATGGATAGGTAAAAAGGTAGATCTCTCATATCTCAAAGTTTTTGGTTATGAAGCCTTTGTGCACATAGATAAAGAAAATAGAAAGAAGCTTGATGCTAAGTCTATGAGGTGCACGTTTATTAGCTATGGCTCAGATGATTTTGGTTATAGATTGTGGAATCTAAAAACTAACAAGGTAATCAGGAGTCATGATGTTGTTTTCAATGAAAGAGTGATGTATTGTGATCAGCTAAGGAAGTTGAATCAATCTAAGCAGAGCAATGGTGAATTGGATGAGGTGAAAGTCCAAGATGAGCTCACGGGAAAAAGAAATAATCACTTGCAGGAAAACACAGAGACCGACGTCGGCAGTGTAGGAACCGGCGTCAGCAGGACAGAAACTGGCGTCAGTCGTATAGAGACCGACGTCGGTAGTATAGGCACCAAGGTCAATCAAGTAGAATCGACGTCGGCCAGTAATAGGTCTGGAGGTGACCGAGGTCGGTCACTGTCAAAGAATTTGGGTGGACAGCATGTTGTAAACGAGTCTCAAACACCCGAGGTCAGAAAGGGTGAGTAAGCCTCCAATTAGATATTCTCCTTATTTATTTTATTTATTGCTAACTAATGGTGGAGAACTAGAGAGTTTTGAAAAAGCAATACAAGTGGAGCCCAAGAGTCAGTGGGAGCGTGGCATGGTTGAGGAGATGGAGTCCTTAAGAGAGAACCAAACATGGGATTTGGTTGAATTGCCAGCTGGTAAGAGAATACTCAAGAACAGATGGACCTACAAGTTGAAAGAAGGTGAGAATGGATAGATGAGATATAAAGCCAGATTGGTGGTAAAAGGATTTGCACAAAAGCCAAGTATTGACTTTGGTGAGATTTTTTCTCCTATTGTTAAAATGACTTCTATAAGGGTTGTATTGTCTTTGGTTACTTTCAAGGATTTGCATCTTGAGCAATTAGATGTTAAGACAGCATTTCTTCATGGAGATTTGGATGAGGAAATTTATATGGAACAGCCAGAAGGATTTGAGGTCAAGGATAAGGAGAAGTTTGTGTGCAGATTGAAGAAAAGCTTGTATGGCCTCAAGCAAGCTCCTAGGCAATGGTACTTAAAATTTGACAGGTTTATGAGTGAGCATGGCTATAGTAGGTGTCAATCTGACCATTGTGTGTATTTCAAGAGATTTGATAATGGTAGATATATTATTCTATTGTTATATGTAGATGATATGCTGGTTGAAGGATCACACATGCAGGATATCTCTGAGCTTAAAGTGAAATTAGCTCAAACGTTTGCTATGAAGGATTTGGAAGCAACAAAGAAAATCCTTGGCATGAGCATTAAGAGAGATAGGAAAAATCACAGGTTGATATTGTCTCAAGAAGATTATGTGGACAAGGTGTTGAAATGGTTCAATATGCATGATGCTAAACTGGTAAGCACACCTTTGGCTAGACATTTTAAGTTGAGTAAAGAACAATGTCCTAATTCATATGATGAGGTAGAGTACATGATTAAGGTTCCACATTCTTCCACAGTAGGAAGTTTGATGTATGCAATGGTGTGTACTAGACCAGATATTGCCCAAGCAGTGGGAGTAGTAAGTAAGTATATGGCCAATCCAGGTAAGGAACATTGGAAAGCAGTTTAGTGGATCCTTAGATATCTGAGAGGAACCAGCAGTAGGCACTTGTGCTATGGAGGTTCAGATACTTCTCTACATGGTTATGTAGATTCAGATATGGCAGGTGATTTGGATGGTAGAGGAGCACTATAGGTTATGTTTTTATTGTAGGTGGAATGGCAGTTAGCTGGATATCTAAGTTGCAGAAGGTTGTTGCCTTGTCAACTACAGAAGCAGAGTATATTGCAGCCACAGAAGCTAGCAAAGAGATGATATGGATGACACGGTTCATGGATGAGCTTGGTAGGGAGCATGAGAGTTGTAGATTGTATAGTGATAGTTAGAGTGCAATCCATTTGGCTAAGAATTCAGCCTTTCATTCAAGAACAAAGCACATACAGCTAAGGTATCACTTCATACGACAGGTATTGGAAGATGGTGAGTTGAAGCTGGAGAAGATCCATACAGATAGGAATCTTGCTGATATGTTAACCAAGCTAGTTACAAAGGAGAAGTTGAATCTTCATTCAACTTCTGTTGGTCTTCATGATTGAGTTGAAGATGGAGGAGCTAGAAGATGCTGCTGTACAGGTACTGGTGCATCTGTTTATCTCCAAGTGGGAGATTGTTAGGATGTGGAGATAAAAGATTCACCAAGGATCACACTTTAATAGGTTCAAGTCTACATAGACACTGACATCGGTCAGGAATGACCGACATCGGTTTGGTGCAGTAGCAAAGATGCCGACATCGACAGAGGGTCAGCCGACGGCAGTCACAAACAAGCAGCAGGAACCTGCGTCGGTTACCTGTGCGTCCAGAAAGCTATTTCCAAGGACAGAAGCGAGTGTTTGCATGATGAGTTTGAGTTGTAGTCTTAAGCTCACGTCTCTATTATTAGCAATGTTATTTTTAGAGCCCTTGTTCAAGTGGCTTAACTGTTTGTTGGAAGTGCATGCTTAAGTCTCCTAATTCTATATGTAGAATTAGATCTTCCTAGCTTATTGTATTACTGTAGAAGAATTGTATGTGAAGAACAATATAGAATTGAATCAGTCCAGGCTTGTTGGATTTGATTGTTCTTGAGAGAGAGAGATCTTGAGGAATAGTGATCTAGTGAGAGATCTATACATCTAGGAGGGGTGTGGAAGAAAGAAGTTTCTTCAATTGTATTCCTTTTGTAAAGAGTTTGTTAATACAAGTTTTTAGGGTGGTTTTTTGTATCTTGTGTACTTGCTATTTATCATTCTAGTTACTTGTCTATCTGATTTAATTCCATGTTTATTACTTTCACAAGTGTAATCTATTGTTGGTTGATCCCCAACACCCCATTCCATATCTTGATGTGTCACACTTCACAAAAAAAGTTTTTGAAAAATTAGGAGTAGCCAAAACTGGAGTTGTGCACATAACAATTTTTAACTGTTCAAATGCCTTGGTATATGAATCAATCCATTGGAAGGAGTATATATTTATTAAAAAGGTAAGTGGGCTTTAATTTTACCATAATTTTTGATAAACCTATGATAGTAACTAGTTAACCCCCAAAAAACATGGAAGTTCTTAAGCGTCTTGGGAACCTACCACTCCATCATTGCTTGGACTTTCTTAGGATTTGATTTCACTCCATATGTGACCCTAGTAATCCACCTCTTAGACCCCAAAAGAAAATTTAGAAATTTGGGAATAAATTTGATGTTTTTCCATAATTGAAAGCACCTATTTTACATGCTTCAAATGGTCTTCCCAATTTTTGTTATAGATGAAGATATCATCAGAAAATACTAATACAAACTTTCTCAAAAATGGCCTAAAAATAGTATTCATTAGAATCTAAAATGTAGATGGAAAATTTGTGAGGTTAAAAGACATGACCATAAATTTATAATGGCCTTCATATATTTTGAAATTTGTTTTAGGTATGTACTCATTGTGGATGCAAATCTAATGATATTTTGATCAAATATCTAACTTGGTAAAATAAATAACACCATGTAATTCATCTAACAAATCATCAATTACTAGAATAGGAAACTTATATTTTATAGTGTATTTGTTGAGTTCTCTATAGTCTAGGCACATCTTCCAACTGTCATCCCTCTTCTACACCATGACCACTAGGGAGGAATATTCACTTTGAATATGTAAAATTATTCCTACCTCCAACATATCTTGTACCATATTTTTAATTTCACTCTTTTGGGCATAGGGATAGATACAGGGTCTGATATTAGGTGGTGTAGTTCTTAAGATGAGTCTAATGGCATGATCATGTGCATGACTTGGAGGAAGTCCTTTTAGCATGTCACCAAAAATAACATAATGGTCATCCAACACCTTTTACAAATTAAGATGTGTAGAATATTTAGTTAGTTGAACCTCTATTTAAAATAAACATGCCAAAAAACCTTCTACACATTTTCTAAGAATATTCATCATCTGGTGGGAACTAACCAATTCTGTATATTTAGCTTGTAATCCATGTATTTCAAAAGTCCTTTCTAAAAGTAACCTCATGTATATTTCCTATAAATTCATCTCAATAGTTCACAAAGTGGTGAGCCATTGCACTCGAAAAATAATTTCAGCTTATCCCATAGGAATAATAAACATAGGGGAATCTAAAAAATCATCTCCCATAATAATATTAATACAATGACATTTTCCAAAATATTTGACTCTACCACCATCTACAATCATGATTAAAATTCTAGAGCTTGGTAAATGAAACAATTAAAATGAGTAGCCAACTTACTATTGACAAAGTTGTATGTAATCCTAAATTTAATTAACACACTCACCTTTTATTTCTTCAAAAACCTTACCATCTTAAGAGTTTGAGGATTATTAATACCTTAAAGTGCATGATTGGAAATATTAGGTTGATAATATTGAGATTCATCCTTATGTTCTTATAAACCTTCCCATGAAGCCTCCTCATCTTCTTCCTCATCATTGGCACTGTCAATGTAAAATAACTTATTTTAATCACATCAATGCCATTTGATCTATTTTCTATCATAACCAAAACACAAACCTTTTTCACACTTTTCTTCCACTTATTGAGGTGTCAATCTAGTATTCTAATGAAATGATGGTGCTTGAAAGATGTGTTCACAAACATTAGTGAAAGGTCTTCATATGATCATCTATTTTTCCTTAACCATGTGTGCCTTTGATATGTACTTAGATATAGTTTGGATGAAAAATGTGAACCTCCAATTGGATTATATCTTTGAGGCCATCATAAAATAGGTCAATTAGATTTTCCTTAGTGATGTCTACCACATGTAAGAAGTGATTCTAAAATTGATGAATGTAGTCCTTGATAGTCCTAGTTTGGCACAACTTGGCTAGATGACTAAATTAATTTTTAGAGACATTGTTACAATAGTGTAACTATAACTCCTCAAAAAATCTAACCATGAAATTGAGACACCCTTATTTTTATTTTGAACACACAACTAATGATACCGAATGAATAGCTTAAGTTCTAGATAGAGAGAGGCCATGACCATTTTTCATGAACATGGATTTTGATGTATATCAAATAAATTTTAAATTTAAGTCATCCAAGTGAGTGTCTCATTACCATAAAAATTGTGTAGGTCTAATTTTGAAAACATCAACTTAGAGCTAGAATTTGTATTGGTATTGTGTGGAGTAGAAGAACTAAACTAAAGTGGTGGAGGATTACTTTGCAATGGCTAAGCTGACAATTTTACCAATTGACCAAATATTTTTTGTAATTGATCCTTCATGATATCCAATTCCCTTAACAAACATGTACTATCCCTTTGAACCATATCAAAATAATTTTTTTTCACCATGCCTTGCACCTCTAACTAAGTTGTTGAACTACCTCTAAAATATATGGATCAAAAGTTTTAGATTCCATGTCATCCTTGTGTGGTATTTTTGAAGTTTATTACCTTTTCCCACATCTATGAGTGTTTTAAATATCCATGCACAAAATCTAGGAGGGTTTCAACCACAAAAAACATGTACTAAGGGAATACACCATTGCAATCATCTCACTGAGATGAATCTAACTATTACTATTATACACAAGGGTGAAACATTTTGACCCCCAAAAGTGTGCTGATGGAATAAACCATGTGATATTTTGTAGAGATGAATCCAATGATGGCTAATTTACATAATGTAAAAAAAATAGACTTTTTTTATACCCATTATTATTATTATTATTTTGTAAAAAACCTCATGAATAAAACTATGGTGACAAAAAAATCAAATCCTCCCTGACCACAAGTTATGTTTTTTTAGCCTTCTTGTGCTCATGACACTAGATCTAAAAAAAATGCATCATAAAAACTTTCATAAATTTATGATTTGATACCACTTTTAAGGAAATTACTTAGATGATTCACAATAATAAAAATATATATGCAAGAATTAATACCCAAATAAGTAAATCCATAATAATAATTGGTGAAAGAACAAAATACTTGAGTATTATGACTGAGCCACTTTAAAGGGTAAACCTCCAAAATAATTCAATAAGAATTGAATTCATAATATGATGATAAAAGAATAAACACTACCTCCTATATATACTCTACTTAGCCATGGTAATTCCATAGGCTGACCATACTAAGAACATTGAAAAATGCAATGATCTCATATGAAGATGTGTAAGCCATAAATCAGCCACACATATCCCTAGATGAATTATATGTTAAGGGAATAACTCTAAAATTATTCAATTAATAACCACCAACCTTGATATTTTTAAACTTTTTGAATTGGATATAGTAGCTACCATATTGGCTAACAAATTTGGTTGCTTCTACTAAAATCTTCATTCCCCAATCTTATTCCAGTAATTGCACTACTTATGAATGCATAATTAACATTAGTGAAGTGTTTATTACTTTTTTTTAATGTGATATAAGGTAATATATATATATATATATATATATATATATATATATATATATTTAATTACATGATGAACCTACATTAGGAAATCCCTAGCTATACCATTTGAGAGGCTAGTGAATATACCAAATAGGATTTCATAAAAAAATGCTTCAAGATCTACACTTTTAGCAATTTACCATGAAATAAATCTTTGATTATTTTATCCCAATCTATGAATTATTTTTCTTGGAAAAAAATTTTGATTGGGAGAAACATATAATAGTGTAAGGTCCTAGTATCCTCATTACCTACTACCTAGTTCAACAAGGTAACCATATCTAAAGTTATTCTTTGAAATATACTATGAATAAGGTCTTTGGAAACTTATAAGCTCTCTCTCTCTCTCTCTCTCTCTCTCTCTCTCTCTCTCTCTCTCTCTCTCTCTCTCTCTCTCTCTCTCTCTCTCTCTCTCTCTCTCTCTCTCTCTCTCTCTCTCTCTCTCTCTCTCTCTCTCATAATTCACCAAGGATTTATTGATAGTGGCCAAACATTTATTATATTCTTATCCTAATGTGTTTATCCATGTTTAATGTTGATATGAACTAATTGTTCATGAAGGTAGTTATTCATTATCATGCTCATTATAACTCCATCAATTTTTGCTATGAGTTGTCCAGTTTTTTACCTAGTTTCTCTTGTTTGTGAGTTTTAGTATTTGGAATAAGAAAATATAAGATATTAGTACTCTATTAAAGTAAGAAAGTGGATACTAGAGTTAATCCACTTTCCACAAGGTGTTCAATCAATAATGCCAAAATTTTAGAATTCAATATTTTATGAGAATCCATTAGATATACATGCCTAATATGAGAATCATTTTTTTTGAGCTATCATAATCTAGAACTAGTAGTGTCTTATATCCCATGTACTTGTATTTCATATTATTTGGTTATAGGATTTCAAATGTTATTTAGAAAACTAGAGCAAGGAGTCTAGTTGATTAATAGATAAAAAAATGTTGAGTCAATTGAAATAAATGTAAAATATTGGATATATGTCACCTTGGGAATGTGAGGAAGAACACTTAGAACATGGTTCTCGAGAGTGATATGATAGTGTTTATAGAATTTATCGGTAAAATTCAATAGAGATTCATTGTGAATGAATTAGGGGGCAAATTAAAATCACATTCCTCAAATTTGAAATGACAAAATTAGAGGGATAGAAAAATAAGTAGAACTTCATTTTGAAATTGTCACATGTGATGAATTACACCATGCCTACACATGTGTGTTAGAGGTCGAGAGGTTTGACAACTATGTCACTTTGGGATATGTATATATGTGTGTATGTGTGTGTATGCCTTATCATATCATGTCACTGCATCTCCATATCTATGGAGTTTAAGAGGTTTGATCATTTCATCCCTCTAGGACATGTAGATGTAGACATATATATGACTTAGCTTCTCACATCATCACCTCTACACATTCATAGAGGTCAAAAAGCTCAGTCAATGCATCTCTCTAAGAAACATGAACATAGATTCATGATTGTCTTAGCATCTTGTGTTACCATGTCTCTATGTCCATGGAGGATGGGTTAGTTAGTTGTATCTCGTACATATGTATAGATGCCTTTCAATAATTTTCTAACTTGAAACATTCTTTGAATGTTAACCTCTCCCCTTTTTTACTCTAAAAAATTATTGTTATTTAGACTAAAAAATGAACTTGACATGATGTTTTTGGTGAACAATACTATAGGAGAGTTTTTTTGTGGATATTGGAAAATGGGTATTCTTAATTATGTATACAACTTTAGAGGGGTGGATTGTGTAGCAAAAATTGAGATAGATAGTAGATCTTAAAAATTTACCCTCTTTGATGACTTAAGGGACTAAGTGGTTCCACTAAATAATAAATAAGTTTTTGGGGTGCTAATTATAGTCTACAAGTAATTTTTCACCAATGTAAATTGAAAACCAATAGTAGTTGCAATATTAATAAGACCCATAGTTAAAAATTATGTTATAATAAGCAAAATTGGCATTTTAACTACCTAGGTCTTATTAATTTGGCCCAAAAAATGTAAATAATGAATACTACTTATCATACTAATCATAGTAGAAAGATTTGAGGAATTTATCATAGAATGAGAAATGGGTGAACTTACGACCTAAGGAGAGATAGTCAGGATACTAGTTATTGTAGTTATCACTATAATAATAAGAGTTGGAGAGATTGGAGGTGTATTTGATTATGTAGCCTACAATTTTAACTCTACATATTTTTATATATCCCTTTCCTTATCTAAAAAAAAATATGTATCCACTGATTGAACTTGTCCCTATTCAACGTCTTCAAATTATCCTAATATTTCATTTCCTATAGACTGAGTACTTCCTTCAGTAATCCATTCTTCTTCATATAATTTAGTTATCCCATTAAATAAATCTGATTATTTAGTGTCAAAATTGGATAGCCATTCTTATTCTTCCCCCCATATCTTCTCTTCTTATTCATTATCATAAATCTCAATAGGGTCTTTCCTCAGTTTACCCTTTCTTCTTTCTTCCCTTTCCTTGGGAACTTCTATTTCTTTTTCTTCTACCTCTACCTTATAAGGTAAAATAGGAGTCTTGGGATTCCTTTTATATATAATCCTTGGTTTGATAACAATAGATGTTGTATGTATATAATATGGAATGGGTGTTTAAGGGATCATAATAATAATATATGGTGATGGAATGGAATGGGTGGTGACCACTGGAGGAATGATGAGTGGTAAACATGGTTGCCTAAGAGATTGGATCATTATTACTAGTGGTATTATTGTCACAATAGATGGTGATCTAGGAGAAGAAATAATAGAAACACTAGAAAATAAGGAAAGAAGACTTAATTTTTGATCATTTGTTAGAGAAGGTTATGGTAGCATGAAAAATACTCTAGATGTTGTACCAAGACTTTTAGTTGTCTCCTCACTAGCTATGTGCGGAGGATACGAAGTAGTAACTATGTATGCAGTGGAGATTGAAAGAGAGACCTTCACTCTTTATCCAATTATTTTCTTCTTCAAATGGGACGTATTTCTCTTTTATATCTTATTATGTATGAAGGGAAGGTCCATGAAAAGGTTTACAAATCCAATGTTCCTTTTCAATCCTATTAACATCCTCCTCAATGATAGTGTGATCATATTGGATCCTCTGCACTACAATCATTGACATATTTACCATATGCATTATTATTGAAACTTTAATGTCATCCTCTACATTCATGAAGACACTATCATGACTATAGGATTTTTGCCCATAATTTATTTTCACCTTCCCATCATATTTATTAATATGATCTTTGATAGTTTTTTAAGGATCCTAATATTTAAATGGTGCTCAATTCAATCCATAATGTGTCCTCATTCTTTAAATAGATGAAATTTATCCCACCTCATATATTTAATTATACCAATGTTGAGAGGGTTTGGATAGACTGATGCTTGATTATCCCTTATTAGTTCAACATCTACATTGTTAGCCAATTTAGTATCAATTTACTACCTAGCAAATTTATCAAGCAAAATTTAAGATAAGTACAAAGGTTATGCCTGAGTACCTTTAATCCTTATTATAGTACACTTAAGATATAACCAATAGTCACCCATATTTCTAATGGTATTGTTTATATGACTAGATAGCATAGGCATTTTCTTCTCATATATGGCTTGATATACCATATGTTAAAAGTTTTTAGTCAACCTTTTCATATGATTTATAAATATATGCACATGGATAACATTGAATTCATCACAAATTTGATTATTTGGGTATTATGAAAATAGTTGCAAAGGTTTTTCAAATGATGAATGCATAGTTTTAGTCATAACAACAATCACATAATAAATCATATATAAGTTACCATCTAGTAAGCTCCCTATGTTTGTGATTCAAAGAACTAAGTTAGAGCTGATAATCTTCCCCAAGGCTATGATTTTGTTGGAGGTCAGAATAATGTCTAGAAAAGGGACCCATATCTCATTGACATATGTAATGGTTAAGAAACCATATATTATATTTATTAGGGCCTTGGAAATTATCACCCCTACTATGAAGACAATAATGGGGATAGCTAAATTAGGGCCCTAAACTATATATTTTCTTAAGTTTTTATCCCATTCAATTTATTACTAATATTGTTGGTAAGGATCCATGAATTATCCATATCCTACCCATAGTTAATTTAAGGCATAGGGAGTTTGTAATACCTTTCAAAATCATTCACAGTTATGTAAAATGTTTTATCTTTGTTCAACCTAAAGTGTAATATTTTCCTAGAGACTTCCCCATTCACAAATAAATCAAATAATAAGTTAATACAAGGCATTACATCTAATTTATTTGTAGTGTTGTGGAGAGTGACTAATTTTATTTCTACAAGTCATCTTTATACCTCCATGTGAAAATTTAAATCTGGTCTCAATCCTTGTATGGATTGAATGCATCAACATCTTCCCACATAGTATAATAATGATTGAAATCAAGATTAAAAGCTAGTGAATTGAATGATGTATTAGTGTATTATATCAGCCCTAAAATTTAATATACATAAGGATTTATAGTGTGAGATGAGGAAGCTATTGAAAATATAGTCTAAAAATGTTTTTGTTATGAAAACTTGGTCGTAATGAATTTCTAGATTTTTAATTTTCACTCGAGCTCATAATTCACAATGTGCACTTGATAGCAATAATGAAATGTAATTCGACTAAATGTTTCAATTCAAACTATATTCATTTCAATGTGTTGTGTATGAGAATTAAATGTATTAATTCACCAATTCATGAAAATTAATTGTAGTAATGAATTTCACTCCATTCATTATTTATTCTTTTAATTTGAATTTTATAATACCAATTTTTGTGACTTTTATTACAAATGCCTTTTTTTCCATCTCCTAGATGATTAGTCACTATAATATGATAGATGTGTATTTTACACTCTTTATAAATTAACATTAGTGTATTTGTTATTTTATTATGTGGATGTGAAGGACACATGTTTTCATATCACTACTCCATTCATATTTGAATTATGTTTTGTTGTGCTTTTCTCATTTGGCCATGGGTTAATGAGATGATATGTGGATGACTCTCACAAATCTTCTTTCTTGGGATCAACCATAAAAATGAATCTATCAACATCACCTCTAAATTAGTAGGATGATAAAATGTAGACAAATATCATTGCTCTACTTTCATGAGATGGACCATACTAATGCCTCTATTGATGTCACCTTTGGGTTAGTGGGATGATTACAAATGGATGGCTCTCATTGCTCTACTTTACCAAGATCAATAGTAAAAATGCCTCCACTAATGTCACTTATTCATTTTCCAAAGATACAATATACAATGCTTATCCTAACATCACTTCAAGGTTATCAATATGATGACATGTGGACATCTCTCATTGATCCACTTTCTTAGTGACTTATATTATTTAATTAGGCTCTAGATGAGTAGAATGATGTTATGTGGAAAGAGTAAATGAGATTCAGGATGTTCCATGAAACACTTAAGTATGAGATGAACTATTTAATATACATTATAGGTAATGGACATGTTGATCAATTTTGACCCTTGTTCAAAATTGGTCAACCCCTATCTTTTTTTGAACTTTGTATAAGTTCACACATGTCTTATAGGGGTGTGTTTTTAGTCTAAAACATCCACTTATCCATAGTCTACCCTTGGTCCAAAGTCTAGGCCTAAAACTAGTCAAGTCAAAGAAAGTCAACTCTATTTAAATAGATTAAAACTTATTCAAAGGATGGAAATATGTTATTTTTCTCCTAATGTGGTTTCTAATATGTTTTAATCTCTTTTTATGCAATTTATTTGAATTTCCCATTTTCAATGTGCAAAAAAGAGCTTGTGGGCCCACTTTGGGCTAGATTCAAGGACTTGTACAGATGGTAGGTGGAATTAGGTCATCTCCAAGTAAAGAATAAATGTGCATAAGGCTAGAGGGAGTGAGTTTCAGGTTTTTGGTTGGCCAATATTTATTTAGGGCCTTTTGGGCACTTGTACAGCCACCAATATCTAATATCTAGCTAAAAACATGGGTAGGGGATGTCTTCATCTCCCACATAAATTTACAATCTTATACTTGAAGGAGAATTAAAAAAATTATTTTTTCAACTCATTTTCCCATTCTCTTGGCACACAAAGAAGGCTCAACTTCAAGCACTTGGTACGAAAGGTGAAAACATAATTGGAGGGAGTGATTCTATAGGTGGATTTTAATATGAATTTAATTCATTTTAATAATATTAATTTTTTTTATGCCCCCTTATTTATGAACAATCATTAACAATCCAAGTAGCCTTTTATAGAATTGCATCTAAGAGGGGTAGAATCATGCATCTATTTTGGGGTTTTAGTGATCCTTAGAGATAAGTTAGATTGATAATGTGTTTTTATGTTGGAATAAGGATATCCTCCTATTTTTTCAATGTATAAAACTTCATCTCTATGTCCTTGAAGGATTTTTCAAAAGGTGCTAGTTTCATGAGAGTTCCAAAATTGAGTGCAAGTTTTGTGTTCCAAAAATCCAATGAACTCCATGACGGTAATTATATGCTTGAGTTTAATAAACAAGGAGTCCTTTAATTTTTTCATCTAGGGTTAGGTTCCCCTAGTACCCTTCCAAAGTCAATTTTCTCACCTTACCATTATTTTTTATCTTACCAACTTTATTCAAGCTTGTGCCTATTTCATGGGAGGTGTACAAAGGTGAGAGAAGAATAAAAACATGGTATGCCAATGCGTTATTTCAAAGGGCTAAAAGAGGTTTTCAAGTGAAAATAAGTCTTCCAAATGTTCTAAAAGATCCAAAATCTTGAATTGGATATGATTAATACATTTAAAAATCCCCCAAGAATGGATAATACATGAAGATAGGAGATATGGGTTAGTTTGAGTGAAAACATGCAAAAATAGGGGTTTTATGGCCTTTTTTTTGGGAAGATTGAGTTAGTTTGGCCACCTAGACTTAGAATATAGCCAAAAATTTTGGTAAAAATTACCATAATGACATAATATATCCCAAAAAATATCAAATTTTCATGGAAAAATAGGCTTGATACTCACTATTTTGTCTCAGAGCTACCTCAGTCCATGCATGTAGGAAAAGGACCAATTTTGGGAAATCTTGCTAATGTGAGACTTTCACTAAGATTGATTAGTGAATGAGATGTATGAAATTGGGAGACACCTAGGGGAACATAATAAACCAATATAGATGGTTTGGATATCAGTAGTTTGGTCCACACAATAAGCTTTGTATGAGAGTCTAGTGGGGAAACATGCTTCCCCAACCCCATACAAGGTGTCAAATCAAATTCCACACTTCCCAGTGATTTATAATGTTTTTACTGATGTTTATAGGGTTAAATATAATGAATTCACACTCCAAGATCTGATTTAAATGGAAAAATATCATCTTTTGGTTCATAAGGGGTAGATAGGTTGCTTGGTAAGGCATGATTCCTCTTCCAAAGCAAGGGCAACTTCCAATTCGGTTTCTTGGTAATCCCTAAAAATTAATAAGACATATTAATTGATAAATTTAAGAGGTTTAGGTGATTATGTTGGAATGGAAACACCAGGAGAGGTTAATTTGAACCTCAAATGTGCTAGAACCCTCATAAAATGGAGGAATCTTATTCAAGGGCCATTTTCTTTTGCTTGTATCTCCCCTAAATTCTTGAATGGGACCTGAAGGATTTTTAAAAAGTTGAATGGGTTCCTTTAGGTGGAAAAAGTGAAATTAAAAATATTTTTCAATGTTACAATTTTATGAACAATCCCTAAGACCTAAAAACCTCATGAACCCTCTTAAAACCCTTATATAGACTCGATGGTGGAAATCAAAATAAATGTTCACTCAAATGGATGAATTGGAAAAGGAGAATAAAATTAATGTTGTAGAGGACATTCCCTATGTTCCAGACATATGCATTCTTTATATGGATCCATACAAAATAGGGGAGAAAAGAGCTTATTTTCACCATTTTTTATGGTGTGAAAACTATAGATGGATTTGGGAGGTGAAATAAGTTTTGAGAGGAAGATATATGATTTATATAACTCAAAAAATTAACTTCCACTTGTGAAAATTATTCTAAGTTTCCTAAAAATCCCTTCACTTCTAGCCACTCTAGTAAGCCAAGTAGTGAGCTTTGGGATAAAGTGGTGAAAAGTGATCAAGGGGGTTTTTAAAGGTTTTTTATTACAACTTATTATTTATAAGGCCTTTATATGTGACATTACCCATTTTTTATGATTTTTTTTTTGCATATTTGGAAGGTTTGGAGTGCCAAGCGGTAAGGGTGCATGGAAATGAGTTTTTGAACTACTTGATATGATTGTGCATGTCCACAACAATAGGGATAATAAAATGTGAGACAAATGAATTTATTATGCTGATTTTAACCCCTCATATCTTGGTCAGCCATTACACTTCATGTTTTTTATAAAAAATAAGATTTTTGGAAGGTTGCGTAAGTAGGCAATTTCTTATGTAAAATTGGTAGTTTTATGCCACTTTTCACCTTCTTTGTGACCTATTTTGACAAGTGTACCTCCTGACTTGGCATGGATCACCTAAATCCTATTTCACATGAAAACTTAAATCCATTTTCCATATTGACACACGTCCAAGTGACCCTTGGACTTCCTTTTAGTTGTTTTCTCTCTCTAGGCTATAAATATGCATTATTTTGACTTGTTTTAGTAGCCTTGATAGTTTATGGGGAAACTCTAGCCAAATTTGTATAGGAACAAATCTTGAAGAAATAATAAAAGTTTTAATGACACTCATAATTGGTAATATTGTGTCATGAATTGAATCTTGTTGGTCTAGTTTAGTAAAGTTATCTTTGCTAGCTTTTCACTCTTGATGGTCTACCAAGTTGCAGATAGATGGTTGTTGCAGGTCCTTACTAGTATTCCTTCCAATTGTATAAATATTATAATTGATTCATGAATGTCTTCCTTTTTTTCATTCATTTCCTTCATATGATTCATTCACCTTATTGAATCTAGTTTGTGAAACATTGATGCAATGATAGTTCTAAGGTTGTGAGTCTTGTGTAAAAATCACATTATTCATCTTCAAATAGTATTTTAAATAAAGTGTGAGGAAAATTTACATTGGTGTATCACCTATTATTATTATTATTATTATTATTATTATTATTATTATTATTATTATTATTATTTATTTTCCTTAAACTCTTTTCATTACCAAGTTGTTAGAGTACTTTAAGAGTAGTACAAGGAAGATCTAGGGAGTTGGCCCTTATAATACTAGAGATTCATCTCTCTCATAGGTTCCCACAAGATTGAGATATGATTCTATGTTGCATAAAATTATATGAGAAGAATAAATGATCCTAGGGTGCACAATTTGATGCTAACAATTTTTTCATGCTCGATGGGACTTTAGAAATCCTAGATGATTATTCAAGATTGGTGCTAGTTTTGGCATAGTTGGAGATAGAATAAACATCTACATTTAGTTCCTAGCAACTCCATTGAATATTTAAAGTCTTTGTTTGATGATTAGTCCCAAAATTACATGCCATAAATGACTACTATATCTTTTTCTAAAGGGATACCTTTTGAGTTTGTGTAACTACCCCCATATTTCATCAAAAAGTTTAGGTTTGTAACTACTCATCCCTATAAAAGAGATTTGGAGTTTAAACCTTCTAAGTTTATGTTGAATTAATTCCATAATATTCATATTTATCTTTCCAATATGGATAAAATGAAACCCTTTGTGCCTTACATCAGGGGATCCCCTTTACAACTTGCTCAATATGATCAAATTCCAAGAGCATCCCTTAAAAGTGTCCCATCTTTTTGTGGTGATGGTATTATTACTACCATTGAGTACATTAGGAATATATAAAACTTTTTTAACATTAATAACATCACCCAATAAAATGTATCCATTAGTTTTTTGGCCTTGTCTTTCAAAGAATTTTTTTTGGATTGGTATGGGACCTTATCGGTGAACTCCATTGGCTCATGGGATGCTCTAGGAGATATTTTGACTAATAAGCTTTGGGAGAAGAGTGATAAATTGTCTCTATCTAATAAATTTAACACCATTAAAATGGTACCTCATGAATTCCTGTAGGAATTTAATACTATGTTCCAAAAAACTTGGGATAGAATCCCAATTCTTGTGAGACCTACCCAAAACTATGCATTTTTATACTACTTGAAAGCATTGAATAGTGACATTGTCATGATGATTCAATCCATGGGTGGGAACACATTGCCTAATAATTATGAAATATTCATAAATTCTAAGAATTTTCTTTATCAAGTGGGAAATATATCTCTTGGTCCTCCAGTGCCACTATTCCCTAATTTGTATCTTCCTAGTCAAGGTACATTAACCACTTTAGCCACTTTGCCTAATCAATAGAGGTCTAGCATTACTCCTTAAAATGAAATATATGAAGTTAAAATCTTGATTAAAAGTGTTAAAAATTATTTTATTTCCATTAAAATACAACAATATCAAGGTTATAGGCTATATCAAACATACAATCAGTTTGGGCAAACAAGCAGACCTCCCTTCCAAAACAATGCACAAAGACAAGGTTAAATCACTCATGTTAAGCCTTACCAAAGCTACAATCCAAATTATACCTCAACCTATAAATATATTTCCACCATGTAAAATAATTTTGTCTAAGAGAAACTAATTATCCATCTTTTGAACATGGTTAAGAGCAAGTGACTTATGCAAGTGAAATGTACAATCAAAGCATGGTAATGCAAGGTGATCAATCTTTTCAAGATTCAAATTTTTAAGGATATATGCAAGGTGGGATTGGAAATTTAAAACCTTAAACTAATTACCCCCTCATAAATTATTTAGAGGGTGAGTTTTGTGCTATTAACTATGTGGGAAATGTAAACAATTAGAATACTAGTGTTGCTTCCAACACTAGGTCCAAAATGAGGGCTATTGAGGAGACTCAAAGGATTAGACAAGGACATTTTTTTAATACTTCATCATCCTAAAATTTAATTTGGCCTATTTTATCTCCCAATACTAAATAAAATGAGATATTCCAAAGCATGAAGACAAATCCTATGCCTCCATCTTCACAAGCTACATCATAAGGTGTTAGTGCTCCTAACGAGCTTCCTAAGGTAAGTAATCCTTCTATCAATGTTGTGGATCAGATGAAAAAGATAGATATGAACATATCATTTTAGGATTATCTAATAATACTAAGGAAAAAGGATACATTATAAAATGAATTGCATGGATTGGGTAGACAAACTGGCCCACCTAGAAATGACAATGTGTTTTTAATTAGTGGAACTCAAGCTATAGATGGACAAGTAAAGAAAGATGAAAAAACTCGCCCTTTTTACTTATCTCTAATTATTGGTGATTTTTTATTCCATAATTGAATAATATATAGTGGAGCAAGCACATTAATTATGTACAAATGTATAGTAGAGAAGTTAGGCCTCAAGTATGAGCCTATGACTAAAGGAATTTTGTAATTAGATGGATCATCAGCCAAGACCTTGGGGAAAGTCAAGGGTTTGAATTTGATCCTTCATTATTTTCCTACTTCTCCATTTCCTCATGATTTATTGGTGTTATATTTACCTCCCTATTTTTCTCTTTGCTTGTCAAGGGATTTCACATCCAAATTTGGTGGAGACATGGTAGCTAATTGGTCCTACATGGTGTTTAGGACAAAATTTGGCACTAAGGTGAAGATTGAATTAGAGCCTATACACAAAGATCACTTGGAGACATACTCACCCTAGTTTTAAAATGTTAACTATACCATTATTGATGGAGAGGAGATTCACATTGACCAATCTCCATCATCTTCTCTTGAGGGTGTCTCAAATTTGTTCCTAGATGAGTGGGGAGATGAGTACTATGAACATGATCCATACAAGTTTATTGATGAATCTGGTATTGGGGTATATTTTATGCATTATAAGGATTTTTTCATGCCAAATTTTATGAAGTCACATGAGGATGTGAATGGCTTATGGTAGTTATTGTTTGATGGGTCTAGAAGCAAGATTGGAGCAGGTGGTGGAGATATGTTGGTTTTACCTTCCAAGGAGAGGTATTATTCAACATTTAGATTTAATTTTTCATGCAATTGTAATGTATAAAAATATGATTCCCTTATCCATGTCCTTGAATGGGATATAAAAAGAGGAGTTATAGAACTTCAAGTGTATGGAGATAATGAGCTTGTTGTGAATTAAATTAGGGGATAGAATTTGACCAAGAACTCCTTGCTCAAGTCCTACAAGCATAGAGTTTGGGATATTTTAGAATAATTTATGGATTTTAACATAAAATATATCATAAGAGAAGACAAAAATCATGCTGATAGATTGGCATCCATTATTTCTCAATTTGATGTCCCAAAGAGCATAAGAGAAGAGAAGAATCAACCTCATTTAAAGGTGATTATAAGACCTTCTATACCGGATAAAGTCACAAATTTTTAGGTATATGAAAGTGAAAAATAAATAACCCTTTTCCTATAAGAATAATTTGAGTTCTATATGTAAAATTATTCTAAATTATAGTAGCAATATGGGGGGTAGCTTATCCATTTGAAGTTTAAAAAGCTTCCCAAAGGCCTAGTGACTCTTTAAAGCATTTTCAATGAGGATGGCCAGCTTAAGAAGGAAAAGGTAGGTATGTCCACTAAGAAATATAACTATTAAAGGGTGAATATATTCAAATATAAACTACTTTCACTTGGGAAGGTATGCACTAATCAATAGAATCATGATTTCATTGAGATATGTAAAGAGTTTAGTGATATTTTTGCATGGGAGTATAGTGACTTGAAGGGTTTCAATCCTAGCCTATCTCAACACACCATAGATCTGGATTAAAATTCCAAACCCATAAATAAAAGATAAAGACCAAGCAATCCCAAGATTTAACCCCTTATGAAAAAGGAACTCACCAAACTAATTGAGTCTAGAATCATCTTCCCTATCAAACATTCCTCTTGGTTGGCCAATTTAGTCCCTATTAGGAAAAAGAATGGGGAGACCAGGTTATGTGTGGAATTTAGGAATTTGAATAAAGTGTATTTCAAATATCATTATCCCCTTCCTTCTATGGAACAAATCCTATAAGTTATGGTAGGTAGTGAGAGGTTTTCTCTTTTAGATGGGTATTCCAGTTATAATCAAATTTTGGTAAAGGAAAGTGAGAAATAAAAAATATAATTCACCACAAAATGGGGTAATTATGCCTATATTAAAATTACATTTGGTTTTTCAAATTTTTGGGATACTTTTCAATGTGCATGGATATGGATTTTCAAGGACTAATCAATTATATTGTATTGGTATATCTTGATGATGTGACATTTTTATATAAGGAAGAAAAGGATCATTTGAAACACTTCAAGAAAGTATTTGAGAGGTTTAGTGAATATGGGATCTCTATAAATCCAAATAAGTGTGTGTTTATTTTCCATGAAGTCAAACTACTAAGACACATTGTCTCCAAGAAGGGCTTATCCATTGATCAAGAAAGAGTGAAGCCATCTTGGCATTGTCTTTGTCTAAACATAAGAAGGGTTTTCAAAGCTTCTTTGCTAAGATAAATTTCATTAAGAGATTCATTCCTAATTTTTTTAGTTTTTTTAAAACTTTTAACATCTATGCTAATGAAGGATGAGACATTGAATTGGATAGGAAGGAGAAAGGAAAGTTTTGAAGAAGTCAAACAAGCTATTGCCTAAGCTCCTACTCTTGCAATCCCAAATTTCTCTAAGGATTTCAATTTTTACACTTTTGGTAATAAATATGTGATTTATACCATGCTTACTCAATCCAACTATGAGAATTTGGAGTAGCCTATTGTTTTCTTTAGCCAAGGTTTGGCAGGGTATGAGGTGAAGTATACATATGCTGAGAAATAAATGCTTTCAATTATTATAAGATTGAATAAATTTAGACACATGATATCAAATAATAAGATTCACATAATTGTGCCTCATCCTAGTGTAAAGGACTTTATATTCAGTATGGAATTCAATGAGAAAAGGGTAGGTCAGATCACTAAGTTGATGGAATATGATGTTGACATCAAGACAACTAAACTAGTGAAAGGTAAAGGACTATGTGAACACCTTTCTTCAGATTTGAAGGAGAAAAGAGAAGTTTTATAATCACTACATGATGATCCTAATATATCTACACATACATCCATGGGAACTTGGACACAAGATATGATTCACTTCCTCAAAATTGGTGAGTGTCCACAAGGTCTTGATAGATATAAGAGAAGGTATTATAGATTGTAATATATTCCATATGTACTTATTGATGGTGTGCTCTTTAGGAATGATTTTTTAGGTGTGCTATTGAGGTATATTGACTCTAATAACATTTACAAAGAACTATTTGATTTCCATGATGGACTAGTTGGTAGTCACTTTGCTCCTAAAACAACTCCTACCAAGATAATAAGGGCTAGATACTTTTGGCCTAGCTTTTTCAAGGACACTCAAAATTTGGTAAGAAAATGTCAAAAGTGTGATCTTTTTTATGGAAAACAAAATATTGCTACCCCACCTCTTCATCCCATCCAATTTAAGCAACCCTTCATGCAATGGGGTTTGGATTTTATAGGCCTAATAAATCCTCCTAGTGTTGGTCATAAGTGGGTGTTAACTACTACTAATTAATTTACAAGGTGGGTGGAGGATGTAGCTCTTAAGGAGGAAAATGAAATTGTAGTGCTTTACTTCTATGAAGGTATAGTAATAAGGTTTGGATCTCCTTCAATAATTATTTTAGATAATGCTTTCCTAGGAGACCAAAATTTGAATGGGCTTTAAAGCATGGCATCTACCTTAGAAACTCCTCCAACTACTATCCACAAGGGAATAGACTAGCTGAGTCCATAAACAAGAATCTAATCAGGATAATAAAAATAAAAATGGAGTATAATCAAAGTATTTAGCATTCTAAGTTAAAGATAGCCCTTTGGGCTGATAGGATTACCCCAAAGAGAGCAATTGGGAACTCACCATACACACTTGTGTATGGAAGGGAAACTAAGTTTCCTATCTAACTTGAGTTACCAACTTTATACCTCACCTATCAGCTACAATTGATGGAGAATGAGAGCATGGAAGTCAAGTTGTGTGAGTTGATGGAGCTTGAGGAGATATGTGATCAAGCTATGCAAATTATGACTAGTCACCAGTAAAAAACAAAGAAGTACTTTGATAAGAGATCTAAACCAAGAAGTTTCAAGGAAGGGGATATTGTCCTAAAATGGGATGAAGATAGGGCCAAACCAAGAAAACACATAAAGTTTGATGCTTTGTGGAGTGGCCCATATGTGATCACTCAATGAACGTCACATAATGCTTTCCAACTTTCAAAGTTAGATGGAGAATATATTCATATCCAATTAAATGTGATACACATCAAGCATTTTTACTAAAGGTTCTCTTCTTCCCTTGTACATAGTTTCTTGTTTTCCTTGTGTGTTCCCTAAGTGCTTATGCACAAGTGCGTGTTGTTTTTGTTTTATCTTGTGTTTTTTTTCTTGATCTTGTTTTGTTATGTGAAGTGTTTGATTTATGTATCTATTTTGGAATATCCTTGTAGTCATCTTTAGGATTACATTAACTCCATTGGCCCTTAGTTGGATAAGGCTACTAGTCTCAAAACATAGTCAAGCATGTTTACCCCAAGAGTTACCAAAAATGTTGATAAATTCTGACCCTTGGTCAAATTGGTCAACCCCTATCTTTTTATTAAATTTGTATAAGTTCATGCATGTCATATATGGATGTGTTTATAGTCTAAAACATCCACTTGTCCATATTCTACCCTTGGTCCAAAGTCTAGGCATAGAACTAGTCAAGTAAAAGAAAGTCAACTTTGGTCAAATAGATTAAAACTTAGTCAAATGATGGAAATATGTGATTTTTTTCATAATGTTGTTTCTAATATGTTTTAATCTCTTTTTATGCAATTTATTTTCATCTCCCATTTTTAATGTGTAAAAAAGAGCTTATGGGCCCACTTTGGGCTAGATTCAAGGACTTGTATAGATGGCAAGTGGCATCAAGTCATATCTAAGCAAATAATAAATGTGGATAAGGTTAGAGGGAGTAAGTGGCAGGTTTGTGGTAGGCCAATATTTAGTTAGAGTCAGAAAAGGTAGTTTTCCTTATTTTTAGGCCCTTTTGGGCACTTATATGGCCATCACTATCTGATCTCTAGCTAAAAACATGGTGGGGGGGGGGGGCGGGGTCTCTTCATCTCCACACATACATTTACATGCTTATAATTGAAGTATATTACAAAAATTTGCCTCTGCAACTCATTTTCCCATTCTCTCCTCTTGACACACAAAGAAGGCTTAACTTCAGGCACTTGGTATGGAAGGTACAAACATAGTTAGAGGGAGTGATTATGCAAGTGGATTTTAATCTGAATGTAATTCATTTTCATAACATGATTTTTTTTTTTTGTATCCCCTCCTTTATGAACAATCGTTAACAATCCAAGTAGCCTTTTGTAGAATTGCATCCAAGAGGGGTATAATCATGCATAAATTTAGGTTTTTAGTGATCCTTACAACTAAGTGAGCTTGATAATGTGTTTTTAGGTTGGAATAAGGATATAATCTTAATTTTTTTTATGTTTAACACTTCATCTCTTTGTATTTGAAGGAGTTTTCAAAAGGTGCTAGTTTCATGGGAGTTCCAAAGTTGAGTGCAAGTTTTGTGTTCCAAACATCTAGGGAACTCCATGATGGTAATGATATGCTTGATTTTCATACACAAGGATTCCTTTAATGTTTTTATCTGGTGGGAGGTTCCCCTAGTACCCTTCCAAGGCCAATTTTCTCACCTTACTATTATTTTTTATCCTACCAACTTTAGTCAAGCTTGTTCCTATTTCATGGGAGGTGTACAGAGGTGAGAGAGAGGTAGAAAACATGGTAAAGTATATGTGAGGTACTATCACTACAAGTTTCATGGTTTTAATATCATATATATATATATATATATAGGATTTTATCCAAGTAAAGATACTCTAAAATAAACCATTTTTATTTTTGGGTTATTAGTCCCCAAATGTAGAACACAAAGATCCTAAAGGTTGTTTTAGTTAATAAATGTCATGATAAAATATGTATTAACCACTTATCTTTATTTTTTTGTGTATACATATCCTCCAAGAACATATATCAAAAATTTTAAAATAAAATATATAGTATAACATTAGTTTTAAGACCTCCTTAAATGACAAAAAATCATTGAATTACATCAATGATATCTACAGGTTTCAAATTGGGAACGTCAAATTTCACTATGTATAAAAGTCATAGGCATTATAAAAAGATGGGAAACATTACCAAATTATTAAATAAGCATTACTAATAATTTATATAGTGAATGGGGTGATGATGGCATAAATTGACCTTTTAGAGGTCATACCTTATTCGTACAGTAGGGGAGAGAGGGCAGTGAAGGTAGAGGTTTCAAATTAGTTGGGTTTACCTTTTTTTGAAGTGGATACAAGAGATAATAAAGTTAATTTAACTTATTATAAGCTTAAGAAGTGAGGAATAGGACCTAAATCTTCCCTACATGCCTTAGGACACTCCACACTCACCTATAGGCTTGATTGTGACAGTCACCTATAACCAATATAGACAGTGAGCAAATGGAGAGTCTTAGGAGGGAGAAAAGGGATAGTTTTTTGAAGATTTTGAGTTTCTACATAAGTGTGGACAAATTATATGTTTTAACACATTTAAAAAATGATGGAGACTCTCTAAATCCAAAAGAAATCCCCTATTCCCAAACTATATTCAATCAAAGTCATGACAGTGATAATAAAGGAGGAATGCAATCAAGATGTAAGAGTATGCATAGACATGGGAGAATTGATATAAGGGAATTGTGATTTTAATATCATTAAATTAGGAAAAATTAAATCTCTAAATCCATTTCCATGACTCTTAAAATCAACTTACAAGTTTACAAGGCTTGTCTCAGTCCTAGCAGGTAGGTAAGAGGTGAAAGTTAGCAAAGGTCTAATGCCAAGCATGAGAGGAGAGATGGGGAGTGGTTAATAAATTGGATATGTTTAAACATAATTTAAAATGAGTTTTATCATGCCTAAAACAATATTTAAATTCCCAAACACCTTGTTATATAAGCCTAACTATCTCAGTCTGTACATTTAGTATCCCAATGCCTTGTTTCAAAGGGCTAAAAGGGGTTTTCAAGTTCAAACAAGTATTTTAGAGATTAAAATAGATAAAAAAATATTTAATTGGATATGAGGAATTCATTTTAAAATCTCCAAAGCATGGATAATTCATGAAGATAGGATATATGGGTTAATATGAGTGAAAACATGCAAAAAATAAGGTTTTCGTGGCCTTTTTTGGGAAGATTAAGTTAGTTTGGCAACATAGACATAGAATATAACAAAACAATTTGGTAAAAATGACCGTAATGACCTCATAAATCTCATAAAATATCCAATTTTTATGTAAAAATGGTCTTGATACTTACTAGTTTGTCTCAGACCTACCTCAGTCCATGCATATAGGAAAAGGACTAGTTTTGGGAAATCTTGCTAATGTGAGACTTGCACTAAGTTTGACTAGTGAAGGAGATGTATGAAAATGGGAAAAACCTATGGTAACCTAATAAACCAAGCTATATTTTCTGAATACCAATATTTTTGTCCACACAAGAACATTTTCATGAGAGTCTAGTGGGGAAACATGCTTCCCCAACCCCAAACAAGGTGTCAAATCAAATTACACACTTCACAGGGATTTATAATGTTTTTATTGATGTATAAAGGTTAAAATAAGATGAATTCACACTATATGAGTCCATTTAAAGAGAAATATATCATCTATTGGTTTATAAGGGGTAGAGAGGCTACTTGGCAATGCATGATTCCTCTTCCAAAGCAAGGGTAACTTCTAATTTGGTTTCTTGGTAAGCCGTCGAAAGTAGTTAGACATGTTCACAGATAAATATCAGAGCTTTGGGTGCATTTTTTCGGCATGAAAACACCAAGAGAGGTCGATTTGCGCCTCAGACATGCTAAAACCTTCACAAAATGCAAGAATCCTATTCGAGGGCCATTTTCTTTTTCTTGTATCTCCCAAAAAATATTGTATGGGACCTAAAGGATTTTATGATAGTTTAAGGGGGTCCTTGAGGTGTAAAAAGTGAAATTTGAAAGATTGTTTAATGTCACAATTTTATTAACAATCTATAAGACCTAAAAACCTCATGAACCCTCCTAAAATCCTTAGACAGACATGATGGTGGAAATAAAAAAAAGTGAAATAAAATGGATGAATTTGACCAGGGGTATAAAATTAAAGTTATATAGGACATTCCAAAGGTTCTAGACATATGCATTGTTTATATGGATCCATATAGAACAGGGGAGAAAAGAGGTTATTTTCACCATTTTTGATGTTGTGAAAATTTTAGGAGTTGGAAGGTGAAATAAGTTTTGAGAGGAATCTATAAACTTGAGATAACTCAAATAATTTTATTCCACTTATGAAATTTATTATAAGTGTCCTTAATATGCCTTCACTTTTGGCCACTCTAGTAAGCTAAGTAGTAAATTCTGGGGTAAAGTGGTGAAAATTTATCAAGGGGGATTTTTAAAGGTTTTTTTATTACAACTGAGGATTTTTAAGACTTTAAATGTGTCATTATCCATTTTTTATGATTTTTTTGCATACTTGGAAGTTTTGGAGTGCCAAGTGGTAAGGGTGCATGGAAATGAGTTTCTGAAACTGCTTGATATGATTATGAATGTCCACAATAATAATCATGATCAAAGACCATACCAATACATTGATGATGTTTATTATAACCCCTCCTATATTATACATCCATCATTCTTGATTTTTTTCAAAAAAAAAAAAAAAAAAAAGAGTTTTGGAAGGCTACTCAAGTAGGTTGTTTCTTATGCAAAATTGGCAATTTTGTGCCACTTTTCACCTTTTTTTTGACCTATTTTGATAAGTATACCTCTTATCTTAGCATGTATAACCTCAATCCTATTTAACATGAAACTTTATCTCCATTTTCTACATAGACACATGTCCAAGTGACCCTTGGACTTCCTCTTTCTTGTTTTCTCTCTCTAGGCTATAAATATGCATTATTTTGACTTGTTTTGGTAGCCTCCATTGGTTGATGGGGAAACTCTAGCCAAATTTTTAAAATAAAAACTATTTAATAAATAAAACAAGTGTTAATTCCACTCATACACTATAATATTATGTCATGACTTGAATCATGTTGATCTAGTTTAGTAAAGTTGTCTTTGTTAGCTTTGTACTTTTGATGGTCTACCAAGTTACAAATAGATGGTTGTTGTAGGTCCTTACTAGTGTTCCTTCCAAGTGAAAAAATATTATAAGATATTCATGAATGTATTCGTTTGGTTTCATTCATTTTGTTCTAAAGATTCATTCACCTTGTTAAATATAGTTTGTGAAACATTGATGCAATGATAGTTCTAAGGTTGTGAGTCTTGTGCAAAAGCACATTGGTCATCTTCAAGTAGTATTTTTTAGTCAAGTGTGAGGATAATTTATATTTGTATATCACCTCTTAGTTTTTTTATCTATTTTCCTTAAACTCTTTTCAATACTAAGTTGTTAGAGTAGTTTAAGATCAGTACAAGGAAGATCTAGGGAGTTAGCTCTTATAATACTAGAGATTCATCTCTCTCATATGTTCCCACAAGCATGAGAGATGATTCTATATTGCATAAAATTTTATGAGAAGAATTAATGATCCTATGGTGTATAATTTTATGCTAACATAACCCACTAAAAAACATAACACATCAGCCCAATTATCCCATTAAAAAAAATAAAGCATACATACAAGCATGATTTAAAATAAAATCAAAGACAAAGAGTAAATCAATTACTATGGATTATGACATATTTGATTGTATTATAGTATTGTAACATAATGAAAACAATGAGAAAAAATAATATTTATCATGTCAAATAAATAATAAAAAACAAGAGGAATATAAAAATTCCTCCTAATGTCTAATAAATTTTTTAATATTGCATTTTTCAAACTTTATGTCCTAGACATATATTTCATAAGACCCTGAATACAAATATTCAATTAATAGTGAGTCCCTATTTTAAATTTTTAAATTGGTGTGTGTGTGTGTGTGTGTGTGTGTGTGTGTGTGTGTGTGTGTGTGTGTGTGTGTGTGTGTGTGTGTGTGTGTGTGTGTGTGTGTGTGTGTGTGTGTGTGTGTGTGTGTGTATGGAACAAAAAATGGTGACTTAGAGGTGTAAATACTCCCAACTATTTTGAGAACCTAGAATTCTAGTAATGCATCATAACAAAACTTCAATCTTGATGAAAAAAGAATAAACAAACCAAAACGTAAAAAAAGTCTCCTACTTCCTCATGAAACATATTAATCCTTTCCATTCCTTGGTTTTAAGTGTGTTATCTCTATGAAATTAATTTCCTCTAGTTATGATACTTTTAATAAAGCCCTAAATAAATATTGTAGGTGTCATTTTGACCTAAAATTTTCTAACCAAATATTAAGGTAAGGCTAGGCATTACTATGTTGTTAGCCAGGTATCCATATCCCTAACATATATACCTCTTATTCCAATAAAATCCTTGATCTAATTCTAGCCTTTCATCCATATCCCTAGTAAATTCTATATGAATAACCTATTTCTATAAGTTTGTATGATGTTTTTTTTTGAAAAACAAGTATAAGAAGGGTTGGGAATAACCATTGGCTGGGTGTATGTATGATAAAACTTATATTTATCAATATATCCCTTTTAGTGTGTCTCTATTTATATATTATTATCTCTCATCCAAGTTTTAGCATGTAATATTGTATCTTATCCTTGGAAATGAAAGTCTTTTTAAAATTTCTATGATTATATCAAAGTAAATCCTAGAGGTCTAGTAAACTCATTTAGTCTAATCATAACCTAATTTAATCACAACACATACCTCAATCCTAAAAACTTGAGTAATACCAAAATAAATCCAAGTGAAAATGAATTATTCTCCCTTATGTATTGTCCCCTTACTTTTGGCATGTCCTTTGTAGTTATAGCATAGGAAATCAATTGATCTAAAAAACATAACAACTTGTCTATTGAAATAAAATGTATAAAACATGAAATATTAATCTATAAAATAAGAAATCTAATCTAATCCTATTTATAAATTTCTAATTAACATCACTCAATATCATGTTTAGTTAGAGCAACCATGAAATAATATTTCAAAAACTATCAATTGACTAGAAAGGTGAGGTCATTACCTTAGAGGTATTTTAACCAAAAAACATTATTACCTAAGATATTTGATATCTGATATGGACCAATCTACAAATGAGTCTATATACACACAATATTTTCAAAATTTATCAATTACGATGCTCTCTATCTTAAAAGAACCTATCGAGTCTCAATCTATCCAAGTGAATTCCTTAACTGGTGCACCATGAAAGGGATGGGTAGACCATTGATGTTTTATAGGATTGTTATCCCTTATTACCACTTATTATCAATCCAACTATCTCCTAAAACCATTCTCCTAAGATCTGTTTCTTATTTTACACCTTCCTCTAGTCATTTGTGACCTTAATTATCCCTTGTCTATCCTAAAACCCTTTTTTATAGCTTACATTACGTTGTTGGCCCCATCAACCTTGAATTCTAATTGATAAAATATATTAGGGTTTAGGTTGGCCCTTGGTTGACTTAGTCCATGACCTAATTTGTTTTTCTCAATAAAACTACTAGGTTGACTGGATTTACGTTGTCTACCTAAAATTTTGGAAAGGATTAGGGTTATATAGGCCTATATAAATATATCCATTTAATCATTTCTAAAATAAGATAATAAGTAATATATATTATGCATTTACTTATCCACCATTGTACTTGAGGAGAAATTTTAGGGTTTCATACTTTATTTGGAGATAAAAATCTTGTCTTGTGGAGAAGTCTTTTGGATGTATTTATAAGTTGTGTAGCCTAGACCTGATTTATCCTTGTCATCATTACATAAAACAATAGCCTCTTGTGAAACACCTTGGCCAAGGGAGAGATTGAGGCTCAGTGGTTAATTTTTAAAGGTAAGTATTTGTAAATTTGTTCTTCCCTTATAAGAGTATATAAACATGCATTTGCACTTTTCTTCCATGAATTAGGATTATATATACATTTACATGAGTATATTTATTCTATGATTGTTTAATTTTCATGTTTTTACCCCCACTTTGTGCCATAATATTTTGTTAGAACTAGATTAGATTGTTATTTACTTGTTATTAATCTAGTAAATATGAAAACATAGGACCTAGTTAGGGTTATTACATAATTTTAATTGATTAGAGGCTTTGTAACCCTCTATAGTGATATTATTGTGGTAAAAGATCCCTTGGATAGGTCTAGTGGATCCATCTTAGTCGTGACCTCAAATATCTAATGTATCCACAATCAAAAGTGTAAGTAGGATTTATCTTCTTTGGGATAAGATTTAATTATATATTTGTTTCATTTCCCATTGCATACATAGTGAACTTATTATGTAGTAATTTATTATCATGTGATTTATCCCATAAAATCACTAGGTTTGAAATCGAAAAGGATTTTCTACTGAATATCTAGTCAAAATGTCTCTTGACAATATATTTATGTATATTGAAGTTATGTAGTGCTTAAGTTCTTTCATCTTCCATCTATACTATACCAAGTATTCTAGATTATAATATTTCATCTTCTCCCATGTAATCTTGTAAAAATTGATACAATGGAATTTTGAGAGTAATGGGGAAGAATGGTTTCCACCCATACACTACTATAAAAGGTGAATCCTTGAGATCTTTCTTGTGTCTATTTTGGTTTATCTTGCATAATTAAATAAGAGATGCCTTTATATTGGTTTATCTTGGGCTAATTTATTGATGGCATCCATAAAATTATTATTGGTAGATTCAACTACTCAATTCCATTTTGGATAGTAGTTGGAAGATAATTTGATGGTGATTTGGTTATTTTAGGCCCTTCATGAATTTATTAGACTAGAAATATGGACCATTATCACAAACCAAAGAAATTGGGGTACCAAACCTAGTCAAAATATTTTCTTCCAAAAATTTAAAGACATCTATTTCTCTAGAGTTATTAGTAGTCATATCTTCTATCCATCTCATGTAATAACAAATATACATTAATATAAAATTATGCCTTGATAAATATTTTGGGTTGATTACACAAAAAAATTCAAGGCCCTATTGGGAAAAGAGGCATACCTTAATGACTAGCTACAAAGGTGTGGCAACATTCACTTCTCTTTTTACAAATACTTGGAACTCATGGTAGGTCTTGACATGGTTATGTGTATCTTTTAAGATAATGGGCCATTAGTATCCCATCCTTATAATTTTGTAAGAGGTTGTGTTTCCCAAGGGATTTTCACTACCAATATTTTGATGCAAATTTTATAGGATGCCTATAGCTTCTTCTCTTGAAATGCACCTTAAATAAATATCCTCATAGTTATTTTTTTATATTAATCCCTTATTGATAATATATTGAGATATATAATCATGATGGATCATCTTCACTCTCTATTCATCTCATGATGACGTGTACCTATGTGAAATTAATGGATGATTTTAGTGTACCACTCACCACCAATTACCTAAGTCTCATTAATTTATTTAGTACTAATTCATGGATTAGTTTATATCATCATATAGATGATTCCTTGGCCTCTCACCATTTTGGTTATCTTAATTTCAATATAAAAATACTAAAGTTTAGTAATTCACTTGCCTTTTATCTCACCCAACTCATTCTAGACAATTTTGAGCTTGATGATTAGGTCCAAAATAATGGTGAATATCTTGTCCCTCAATCATAATGCTTAAATTTATTAATAACCTTGATCAACACATATATTTATTTATTTATAATAGATTATTTCAACTCTACATCTTTTAGATTGGTGCTCATGAAGGTAATGTAATATTCATTATCATCCACCTTTTGTGTAAGTACAATACCTATAGTATGTTTTGAAGAAAATGAATAAATATAGAATCTTTGTTGAAGTTTGGGTTGATCAAAACTAGAGTTTTAGTGGTGGTAGTCTTGATGTCATGAAAATCTCTCTTATCCTTTATTGTCCACTCTATCTTAGCATATGTTTTAGAATATCATCCAATGGCTTGACAATATTTAAAAAAACCAAAACTAAATTTACTTATAAACTTGATCTTACCAAATAAATACTTCAATTATTTCTTGTTGTTGGGATGCATCAACTTAGAAATGGCCTAAACTCATTAAGGATAAATGGAGGTCTTCTAATTCATGATGCCATGGCATAATAGTTTCCCTTTAGTAACTCCAAATATTATATTATTTGGATTAAGAGAGACTATATACTTTTGACATATGTCAAATACTCTTTATAGTTGATCTACATGGTTATCTCTATCTTTCAAATACACTATCTGTATGCACTAAAATGTGCTTGCTCTACTAATTATCCCATTTACTAGCCATAACAACCCTTAGACTAATTTATATAACCATTCCCATATCCCATTTAACCTTTATCTCATCCCAATACTAATTAATTATACCATTAATCCCTAAACAAAACCTATTACCTACTAAACATACCCTAAATCCCACTTCCCAATTAAAAATTCAAGAAAATCCTAGCTACCCACCTACCACCCTACACTAGCCTTTCCTAAACCTCTAAAACCCTATGAGGAGATCTCTAGAATTAGAGAATTCTAGAAATATCTCCATTTTATCCCTCTTCCTCTAGAATTCTCTATTCTAGAGGATTTCATGAAATTAAAAATTTCATGGAAAATCCCCCACCCTAGATCTTGATGGCCCAAAATTCAAATTTGGACCATAAGATCTCCCTCCATGAATCTATAAAACCAACACACCCTCACTTGCTCAAGCTAATGAAGAAGAGAATGAATGCATAAAGGAATATCACAAGCAAGGAAACAAGCCATTGTCAAGCCTATCTAAGTCATTATCAAAAATCTACAATCAATCCAAAAATTGAGTTCAAGCATACAAATCTTGGATCAGAGTTATGAGAAGGTAAAAATGATGGTAAGCATGAGCTTTGCACTCTGATTTGCCTTTTCTATCCCTTCCTATTGGTGTCATTATCTTTGTATTTCCATTATCTATTTGATAATATTTTGTTTGAATTCTAAATTTGGTGCACACTATCAATTCGTCCATGTACATGATGATATATTTGCCAAAAAGTCTTTGAAAGGTAAAGTCCATCACTCTCTAAAAGGTTGCTCATGCATTAATCAAATTGAAAGGCATCTTTTTATATGCATAATTTCCCCACTTAATAGTAAATTCAGTCTTCATTATGTCTTATGATTCCACTAATACATGGTTATAACCTAAGAATCCATCCAAGAAGGATGTCATTTCAGATCTACTTATGATCTGAATTACCTCATATAAGGAGGCTAAAGGATAGTTATCCTTTTTTATGCTTGATTCAGGTTCCAAAAGTTAACATAGAGTCTAATTTCTTCACTCTTCTATCTTATTAGTATCAAGTTAGCTACCCAATAAAATGCCTAATTAGAAATACAATATTGGCATCTAATATCTTATGCACTTCTATCTAGATGAGAGGTTATAGTATTAGTTTAACTAGCCTTTACATTTACTTGAAGGGTTTTGCTCTAGCTTTAATGGAATAGTATGAGTGATGATTTTGGGGTCAAATATGTTTAGGCCCTCATCTATTTAGGTGATCACATCCTTGTATTTTGTCAATATACTCTTCAAATTTTTTTTTCACTTTTAGTATAACTCAAACTGATGTTCACATACTGAGGATGTTGGTCACTACCTAGATTTTATTTGATGAAATAATACTTAGTTAGTTTAGACTATTTATACTTTTGAGCTAGTGGATATACATAAAAAATGCATTTTAAGGAAACTATTCCCATAGGGATGATGTTTTCATGTATTTTTAGGACACCATCCTCTCTTAGGTCTTCAATATTGATGGGCTCCACATCTTTCTCATATATCAGTTGAGATTCAAATGTCCAAGAACTACTCATGAATTGGAAAATGTGTTAATCATCCTCAAAAACCTAGAAGTTGTCCACATTATTTAAAAGTGATGGGAAAGGAACCAACTCCATAAATAATTTATGAATTTTGGATTCCTTAAGTGGGGCCTAATTAACAGTTAAAACTACTAGTGAGTCGACCATCTAATTTTGTTCTATTGGGATGGCTCTGATGTCTATATTTATTTAATTAGGTGAGCTTACATTGGTACTTATTTTTGATCTATTTAACAACCAACTCGTAATCACCAAATATTTTTAGCTTCGTAACATTATGCTTCATTGTGAATTATAGACCAAGGATTAGAGCCACATACTCACGTCTATTATTTGTGTAAGTAAATTATAACATGTAGGTATTTAGGTATTACTTACCATCTGGGTTTGGTAGGTTTATGCTAAAACTAAAACCTTATTTTGATCTAGCTTCATCAAAATAGCATGTCCATAATTTAGGACCTTCAAACTCTTGTTTATAAAGATCATGCTTAGTATTGAATGTGTATACTCATTCATGTGGAGATGTGAACTCAACCTTCTCATTCTTGGGTTTGTAATCAATAATCAAGTATTTAATCTTTGGTTTTCTATCCACCCAAATATTATTGAATACTCCTTTATATCGGAACCACATGTGTGAAAATTTGGTGGCCATATACCCATTTAGTGTCTTTGACCAATGAGTCAGTAATAGGCCCTGAACTTCTAGAATGTCTATAAATTGAATATCTATATATTTC
The DNA here is from genome assembly GCA_037957365.1 of Torreya grandis. Taxonomy (NCBI): domain Eukaryota; kingdom Viridiplantae; phylum Streptophyta; class Pinopsida; order Cupressales; family Taxaceae; genus Torreya; species Torreya grandis. The sequence continues at coordinate 237,542 of JARHVA010008690.1, read as the reverse complement.
TAGATACGTGTCTCAAATTCCAACTACATGTTTATACTTGTAAATTATCCAACACATGGTATATAATACTTATCCAACTATATACCACTCTTTTTGAATTATCTAGGGTCAAACCTAGCTTTTTGTATACAACTATTAGCATCGCATTGGTTAAGGCACCTGAGTCAACTAGGAAATTATGCACATTATTTTTAAACATTCAGATTATTAGTATAAATAATGTTACTTCAAGGTTGTATTTAAACACCATCACATTTTCATGCACAACTTTAGACTTATCATATGTAGAAGGTCTCCTAGCTAGGGCCTTTAGAAATAACTCCCTTTGTTCAATGATCTAATATAGTTCATGTAAGATGATATTACAATTGATATTATTCATGTCCTTAACAATGTTTTACCTATCTTTGATTTTTAGTTATGCACTCCAAAAATGATCATACCTCTTATGGGGAAGTGGATTATTATTGGCTCTATAATATAAAAGATTAATAGAATTATCATTCAAAGGTGTTAAATTAGTAATATGTTTCTTTCTCCTCAAATTGTAATTATTCCTCTAGAACTACTGAGATGCATCTATCTCATATGTATTATCCTTTAGTTCATTTGCATCCTCTATTGGTAATGAGATATTATAGGTCCCAAAGAACATTGTTGTACTAGAATGTCCTAGATAAGTAGAGGATGATGGTTTTGTCTGATTCAAAAAACCTTCTTGCCTATTCATCTCCTTTTGAAAGTATCAAAACTAGTGCAAAACTCTAAGTAGTCCAACTCACTATGTTGGGTTGTGTTATGAACCCTGTACTAATTATGAAGGGTTGCTTCTATGATATTTATTTTTTGTACTCTATTAGGTGGTTGTTACTCTATATTATCTATATACCTATTGAAAGGTCTTTTGTACCTTTTGAATCCAAAGTTATAATTGGTGTCCTATCTTCTAGTATTACATATGTGCTTCTACATGTTAAGAAACTTATTGTTTAATTTTTACATCATCCTTTGAATAGATTCCAATTTTTTTTATGGATCATACCCTATGTAGTAGTAATATTAACTAGTATTAAGTACTGACTATAGTTTTGTTAATTAGGAATAACTATTCAATAAACTAAAGTGTTGATTGGGTGGAGCATAGGTTAAAGGCACATAGGATTATAATTTTTTCTCATTTTGAGCCACAACATTTTGATTTGCATTTGGTAATTAGATGAAATTTATAAAAATAGGACTAATGGTGAGTGGGGCCAAAGATTACATCTAGGAATTTAATGGATTTATCCATGCTGATAGATATAACATAATCCAAAGGAAACATATCAACATTAATAGCTCTATGTATAAAAATAATAGTCATAAGGTCTAGGGCATTCTTACACATTTGTAGTGCCAAAATCTTAATAGGTTTGCAGATAATTTCTATCCTGGTATACTTATTTTAGAACATAACATTGAAGGCTTAGATTAGCTCATTTTGTTTTCTTCTCATGCTTGAAAAGTGTCAGTAAACAACACTTACACTAGTGACTTGGCCAAATTATTCCAAGAATGTGTTTTGACATTTATCCTAGGATGTAAGAAAACTTTAGGGATATTAGAAAACTAGTGATAGGTGAAATCTTATAATGTGAGGGGAAAATGTCTGTAGGCCACATTTTCATGTGTTAGATTCAATATTCTTATGGCATTATTGAAGGTCCTTATGTGATCTTCAATAGTCGTCCCTATCGAGGGAGAAAATGAAGGGAGATACTTCTCAAGGTTTATAGGTAAATCATGCATAACTCAAGTGATTTTAATAGCAAAAACAACTATCAAGGATGGAACTTAGACCAGTGGTAATAGTGGAAGACAAGCTAATATACTTGAAGAGAATGATTGAGCATAAGGTCATTTATTAACTCCATTATCATACATAACTTTTATATGAATTTTTAGATGTAGGTAAAACAATTTAGTGTTTGAGGTAAACCTCATTAATTTTTTGAGTGCTTCTAGTGCAACTCAAGTGATTATTTTCAAATAAATAGAGGTAGAGGCATGATACCTCATTATAGTGACAAATTAAATTCATGTTTATGTGGTTTTTATGCACACCTTATAAACCTTATGAGGTATCCTCTAAGATTCCATGATCTATGAATGAATATTCACTCCAAGGCATGAGTTATAGGGTATTGGGTTTTGTAAACAACTTATTGGTGGAATAATGGTGAGCGAAGAAATTTGTTTACCATAGATGGGATGGCTATAAATGAATCTAAATATAATTTATATGGGTATGTTGATGAGGAATCTAATAGAAATTTAGTCTAACCCAAATAAACTAAAAAAGAGGGAAAGGTAAGTTATAAAAAGGGGCTAGTGGGTCAAGCAAAATGAAACATTTCTAAACCAACACTTAAACTAAAGGTTGGAAAAGTAATCAGAAACCAATGTTTATTACAATATGGCATGATAAAAAAAAATCAAGGACAATTATATGTCCAAGAAAATAATAAATATAGTAAACTTAAGCATGTGTAATTAAATGTTACAACATATGAAAGATTACATTAACACATTTACAAGGGGGATTATGATTAATAAACAAAAGGAAATTCAAATTGGAAATAAAAAAATAAGAATAACTATATTTAAAAAATAACTCATGCACAACCAATAACTAAGATACCAGAATGACAACACCTTTTACACAATCCATAGATTTGGAGAAAAATATAAATTTGCACATCAAGATCAATTGTATAACTTTCCTTAAATGTTCCTATTAATTTCAATAGTCAAAATTATCCTTCCTTTGGGATTGGGAGGATATGAATATATATAATATTGGGATGGGAAAGGACTCATATCTCAAGCAAAGTCTAAAAATATATGTTTAGATATAAAACTGTGTCAATCCTCATGCAAAGCATGCATGTACAATGATGATAGGCTAGTATATACATTCAAATTAAATTAATAAATTAATGTTCCAACTTGGAAAAACATTCAAATATATGTGTGTAATTAGAGGGGTGTTGATGTGGCACCACTAGAATATGAAAACTATGGGATCACACTTGAAGAATCTGAAGTAGATACAATTGTCATTGCAATTATAAATGGTACTATCACTATATATATTCTTAAGGATACCATCAATGTAGTTGAAGTATTGAAAATTGGAATTGGTACATATATGGGCCTGATCTATGTTTTGACTAATGTATATTATAGAGCATGATCACCTTGAGGTGGTGCAAGTGTTGCCCTTACTACTGAAGTTGATTGCTTCACTAATTCCAACTATAGTTACAATACATGGATCACCTAGAAATCAATGTTAATAGTCTCTAAATAGAGAAAAGTAAATAATTCAACCATCAAATGGATCCTTTCCATCAAATTATTATGTGTACCTAATGTATATTTCACTTCCACATAAAGTGTTTTAGCTCTAATAATTTGATCTCTTACAAAATTCACAAGCTATATTATCTCATCATTGATCATGTATACCATTCCCTTAATATTATCTTGAAATATATTAAATACTACTCAAATAATATTTTAAAAAATGGTTTTAAGCATTAATTCACCTAGGGGAGTGCTTACCTGAGTGATTCTCATATCATTAAAAATAAAGACTACCTCTTTTTCTTGATTTATAAATTACTATGTTAGAGATCACATCTCTTTATTCCATTTAAGTAAGTTGTCACTCTTAGTAACAATAAAATAATGGTCCCATTTAACCTCATATGTTGTTATTAAATTTGAATGACCATAAGCCAAATTCCTAGTTTCTTAGCTTAAAAATTGAAATTTTCCATCAATGTCATTTATTTTATTGAATAAATGAATGATATCCCCCTACTTAGGCTGTGACATAGTCTTAGAAAACCTTATTAAATTAATGATGTCATATAGATTTTAATATTTCCCTATAGGTTATCTAAATTTTACTTAGGAGCTCAAATAGTGATCTCTTTTGATGGCCTTTAAATAGGTGGATCATAAGTTTTGGACATTTATTTTATCACCCCTCCAACATCATAAAAAAAATGTAAGGATATTAACTATACCTAATGACATCTGAGGGATTTAGCTTTCATCTCTTTATATGAGTGAATACATTCTCTTTGTTATAACTCAACCTATTATCCTTCTTTGACCATAGTCTTTCATTTCACCTTTCTCAATCTAGTTATTTATCTATCAAAATGAAATTTGATTGTTTGTTGTCTAGTAATCACTTGGTCCTACCTTATTTCTTGTTATTATTGTAACTTATTGATCCATGAAATAATGTTTAATGTAACTTTTTATTATATTAATTCTACTTGCTTTGCAGGAATAGATGAAGGTGATTTCCTCAAAGGAATCATGGATGTGGGGGAATATGTACTAGTTGTATGGAAAGGAGGAATAACTTTCCTCAATCTAGTGACTTGATTTTGGGATGGTGTATCAATTATGTATTTAATCTTCCCTACAAATCTATGTGCTAATAATATAGGAGGGTCAGTTTGTGTACTTTGGCTAATTAGTATTACCAATTATGTAGATAAACTAGGAGGGGTGGCTTATGTAGAAAAAATGGAGGTATACACCATGTTTTAAAATGTACCCTCTTTGATGACTCAACGTACTAAGGACTAGTTCTACTAAAGAATGAATAATTTATTAAGGTTCTAAGTAGATCCTACAAGTAAACTATCTCTGGTGTAAAGGAAACCCAAGTAGTAGTATTAACAATAGGAACTATTGAAAATTTTCACCCTAGGCCAAATATCAACCCCTACCATTTGAAACTTGACCATTGTATAATTTTTCCTTTCAAAAGAGGTCTTAAAATCATTGGTTGTAGTCATGAAATGAGATTAAGATCCATATCAGGTCTAATTAGCCCTTACCAAAGTAAAAAATGGAGATTTAGGAATTATAAATGAGGTTAAAATGGGTCTTAAGAGGCATATAAGGTCATAAATGCATTGATATAGTGTCTATGAGTTTATAGGAGGGTCTAAAATAGGTTTCAATGTCACATTATCTATCCTATTCAAGTCATTATTTGAAGGAAAACTCCCTCTTTAATGTATTAAAAGGATAAATAATAAAAAAAATTAACCTCAAAATCCTTAAAATCCAAAAAAAATTATGTCAATATTATTAAATGGCTTATTTTTTCCTTTATTTGCATTGAACATGTTTTATTCCTCCTCAAATGTGTAAACAGTGCCAAACTGTACCATTTCAAAATTGAGCATATGAGTTTTTTTTGTATTTTAAGATTTTTATAGGGTTTTACAAAGATAAAAAGGACCACTCATTGTTAAATACCATAAATATTAAGAAATTAGAGAGAACTTTCAAAAATGGTGATTTCCATAAGAAAAATCAAGGTTTTGATGGTTTTCTATAAGTGTACAAAATTGTATGGATATGCATAGGTTATAATAGTAAATGATAAGGTTAAGAACACCATGTATTTTCCATTAAAGTTATTGGGTAGGATTTTCATGATTAGAAATTTTTAAACATGGCAAAAAATGATTTAATCCTCCTTAAATGACCTAGAGTGGCTATTTTCTAGGACTTGGTTAATCATCTGATGAGATGCATGGCATGTAAAATACATTGGATAAAGAGAAGAGGGTCCATGTTCCATGTGATAGATAAGATAAATAATTAGATAAATTTATGAACAATCATGAAAAAGCATAAATAACCTTCAAAAGACATAAAATGGAGTGTGGTTTTGTTTGAATTATTCTTTCTATTGTTGCATGGTAAAAAGTGGTTCTTAGGGAGTGTCACAAAGCCGATTAGGCACAATTTGGGTGAATTTACTCTAATGGATAGGTATTTAAACATATGTGTCTTATAATAACTCTATCAGATGCTCTCAAACCCGTTTAAACCCCAACATGTAAAATTTAATTTTTTGATGTTCTATGCCTATTTTAATGAAAATGATGATCGTATAAGGTTGTAAATATGTTTTAAATGTATATTTAGATACCTAAAATGCATGATATTACATGAGAACCATCCAATGTCTTTAGGTTCCATCCAAGGGTTTTAGAAACATTTAAGTGAATGGGGTGAGAGTTATAGATTTGATAGAAAGGTTATGTTTTCACTATGATAAAGGAGTCTTTCCATGAAAGAGATAGGTATCATTTAAATAAAATTATCAATCTCAATACCTAAGGATTCATACAACCTTATTTCAAGATCATAGGATGTCAAATTATAGGGTTTTTGAATTGGCTCTAGTTTGAGGCTGAGGGTATAGGTTTACACATGTAGAAAGAATATTTCATGAATTTTAAGGTGTTTTTTTACATCTATATAAGAGTCATGAATAGCCCCAATGGTCCCCTATCCAACCCTAGATCTAATTCACAAGAATACCAACTTTTAGGGTCTTATAAGAATTTAGTCTTAAATGCTTGTATACATGTCTACAAGGTAATGATAACCCTTTACAATAATTTGGGGTGTTTCCTTGAAAACGAGATCTCAAGATAAACTAATAATTTTTATCCATTAATTTTCATATTTCCTAAGGAGGATATTTTTCTCATAGAGGTAACTTGTAAATTATAATAAAGAAGATTCCAATGTTCTAGATTACTAGCTTACAAGTGAGAACCAAATCCCAAGGTATCTCAAGGATGAAATATGAACATTTTATTGAGTTTTAATGCTATATATATATATATATATATATATATATATATATATATATATATATATATATATATATATATATATATATATATATATATATATATATATATATATATAACTACTTCAACACTTAAACTAAAGGACCAAATTAATTTTCAAACAAAAAATGGACTATGATAACATCTATAGACTTTTAAACAATGGAAATTTTTTTAGAAGATCACACTATTTCTCAAGACCTCTACATGTCTCTCCCCAAGCTTGAAAAGGTCAAAGAGAGGAGAAAACATTGTTTCATGAGTTCATAAAATATATAAGATCCCTCAATAAATATTTACAATGATTTAGAATTATCTAATATAGTTTAGGAGTGATTAAGGTATTTTAGCATTTTTAAGGTATTCATAAAAGTTGAAGGATAATTTTGGGGTTATTCACTTAGAATTGAATATGATGGGTACTCACATGCTTAGGAGGAGGTGTGAAACATTTTTTTAACATTTATTCACACTATAAATGGTGAAAAAATTAGTCTTGATATTTTTACATACACCCTAACACACATCAGGTCAAGTTCTATGTCAAAATAAGGACTATGAGTTCCTTTGAAGACCTAAAAAGGAAGAGCAAATTCCAAAGAGGTTGTCTTATATTTCCATTGTTTATAAAACACCTCACATATTTTATATGGTTTATAAAATGGTATAATTTTTTTTCCATGATTTAAATTCCCATAAAAATGAAGTTTCCATCTAGTTTAAATCATTTTCATTAAAAGTTGTAGGTTTATAGTCTATTAAGAAACATGCACAAATCTGAGTTGAGATGCAGATATGCTCAAAGTATTAATTATTAAGAAGTGGGACAATCAACATAAGACTTGTACCCTTCATTAGAAGTTATACCAAAGGTTAAGGGAAGTTTTAAAATGAATTAAACCATATATAGTACAATTTAACATAATAAAAAATCATAAATAACATAAAAATTTGATTCATTGGAAGAACACTCCTCTCAACCTATGTAGGATTGTGTACCCTGCCTATGGTATCTTGGGGCCTAGAAAAATAAATATTTTAGGTTTTAACTAGAAAAAATTCATTGAATATGTAAAGGATATTTTGGATTAATTTTAAAAAATTTCTATAATTTTAAATATCATATAGTGTCTTTAGAGGGAGTTATCTCAGTTGCCATGATTGCAAGCCTACATGCATAATCAAGACCCTACCAAGAGTCCCAAAAAGGATCAGAACTAGGAAAATAATGAGTATAAAGTGATGAAATTTGGAGGGGAGATATGTAAAACCATTTTATAATATTATGGTTATTTTAAAGGAGATATGATGCATAAAATAATATATATGTTAGTTTCCATACTTACAACTTAAGAAGAACACAGTCAAAACTACCAATTATGAGTTTGGCTCATCTAAAAGTTAGAGAATAGATGGAAAGAGGTTTTTAAGAGAAATAACATTGAATAAAAATTAATTAGATTATAAATTCCTATATAAAACTTTATAGGACCAATATTATATGTCTTAAGTTATCTACACCCTCAATTCAACTTGAAAACTTGTTTTCTCCTCTTTTGACAAAGTATGAGATTAGATGCTTTCAAAGATGCAAAAGCTCATGTTTCAAGATTGAAGAGCCCTTATAAAAAAATCAATTTTAAAGTGTGATTATATAAATATAACATATATTATGATTAAAAATAGAGATATAAAAATTGTTTGGGTATACCTCAAGTGAACAATCTAGGTTATCCAGGAAGGTTCAAGCCTCGAAGTGATTCCAATACCTAGTTCAAGATACAATGTCTCTATAAGACTTATGGGATTAAATAAAAGTTTATTTAAGGTTTAATAAAGGAAAATAAATTTTTTAATCATGATATCACATAATTATTCCTCTTCAATGATGTTTATAGGTAGATAAGAAGATGAGTCTATTTTCCAAGCTTTCCAAGGAGGATCTTATAAACAATGGCCACGATGAGCTAATTGTGGAACATGAAGAAGACATAATAATTTTTTAAAATAAGTATAAAAAACTTTTTGGGATGAATATAAGGATTATGTTATATAAATGAGATATAATCCTAGAAACACTTTAATATGAAGAGATGAATATAACACCAAAGTCAAAGTTACAGACCTAACACTAAGATCAGCTTCAAACATGAATGATATGGGTTTGTGGAGGATATAATGATTAATTAAACCTATTTTTAGGTATTTACATTATACTTAAGAATCATTATTAATTATATAGATTACCTTGTAGGTTTCCAAACAAGTGTAAAGAGAGAGAGTATTCTCCATGATTGAGATGCACCTTGAAGAGGATATTGGAGGCTAAGAATAACATAGAAATATACAAGGAGAGTGGAGGAGGGTTATTAATTCATCTTAAAAATACCAATTTAAGGAAACCATGTCTATTTTATAGCCATCATGGAATGTAAGGTAGTTTTTAGGCCTAGTTAACATGCAATAAGGAGAATTAGGCTATTTAATGTTTCATGGAGGCCAAGTAGACCATGATTCTACCATTATAGCTTCCAAGAGAAGCAACGGTTAATTTAATTTTACATGTTCATGCCTTAATTAATTCAAACAAGACTAAAATATCCCCTATACTCCATATCTATTCCACACTCCAACGAATATCATCATTAAAACATGTCTAAATGTGTTAGAGAGTGGTGTTAAAAGTGGTTGTGCATATTTCAAACTTTGAATCAAAACTAAAATTAGGGTATAATACACATCTAAGAGACTCTACTACTCTCCTCTCTCTCTCTTACTTATTATTCTATTTATAGGTTGTAAAATGACCACTTCAAGGATCTCATCTTTTGGTGATGATATGGCCCTACCAAAATGTATATAGCTACTTGCCTTTGGAGCAATGAATAAATATTTTTTACCCTCGCATAGCTTACATTCTATGTATATTTATGAATTATTAATTCTCTTATTTTGGTGAAGTATTTTCTTTGATTATGTCCAATTCTACTTCACCTCTATGTAAGTTAACTCTATTTTTTAGGTCTTAGTATATCTATCTATGGTTTATGTAGTGTTAGTTTTGGTGATGAATGTTTCTCCTTCTAATGCTACTGTAGATATTTGTACCTCTCTATGAAACACTAATGTTGGATAGTTAATGATTGAGTTGTGTATGTTATAGTTCCCCAAGGTTTCCATTATAAAATCTCAATTATTTAGAGGAGACAAGCTTATTCTAATTTATCACCCCCTTATATTTTCTTTCATTTTATTTTTTTACTCTCTCTCCCACTTTTCCTTACATGTTTTGGTAGTTTTAATGTTAGTTTAGGTGATCCATCAGGGGAACTAGCCCTCTCTATAGGTTCACTTCAAGCGTAGGTTATATACATCTTTGGAGTGATCTATTTATATCAAGTTGGAAGGATAATTCCTAAAACTCTACCAAAGGTGCACTCCAATAATGATAATAGTTTTTGGCATGCCTAGTGGGATAAATTATAGTGATATTAACGTCATCCATTAAAGAGTTTTGGTGTGATCTTGAGTGAATATTAACATTTAGAGTAGTTTCTTCATCACCATGTTGAATATGAGTACCAATATACTAGTTCAAGTAGTTTTAATGCTTAAGGATATATCTTTTCACTCCCCATTTTGGGAAAATTTTATTGTTATGCCTTCATGTTTACCATATCATGCTGAAAATGATCTTTATTTCACCTAAAATAGACATAAACCAATAAGATACTAGTCTCCTCTTTATGTTTTCCTTCATCCCACCCTATCTCAATGCTTTTGGTATCTATCTCATGCTTATAAATATCCTCAAAAAGACTACCTCAATCCCAATCATCATTTTTACTCTTCTAGTCAACCCCATAATATAAACAACATGACCAATATTAGTATTAGAGATATAATGTTAGACATTAGCCAATATATGAGAGAGAGAGAGAGAGAGAGAGAGAGAGAGAGAGAGATAGAGAGAGAGAGAGAGAGAGAGAGAGAGAGAGAGAGAGAGAGAGAGAGAGAGAGAGAGAGAGAGAGAGAGAGAGAGAGAGAGAGAGAAGTATAGTAAGAAACATGAAGATCTTTTTTTATCAACCCTATTTCCATCCACAAGAGGTGAATGAGAAGAAAGGGTATGATGAAGAGGGTTTGCCTAGATAAATTATAGCTAAGGATGAGCAGATATGCCAATCAATCAAGGAAGAACAATAAATCACATCTCAATAATTTATTTCCATTATGTGTTCCAAACAATCTAGTCCTACAAATATAGACCAAATTATGAAAAATGAATATTTTGCATTCAAACTACCAAGCTTCAAACAAGCTAAGTCTTTTGAGATTTCAATTAAGCCTCCTTATGTCAAAATTCCAAATTTTATAGGCCCCCATCCTTTAAGAGATCTTGTACCCATATAAACTCATCTTATTATTCCCCAAGAGAACCCCTCTTAAAAGCCTCTTATTCCTCAATACCCTCAAGCTTATCATCCATGGAAGCCTTCTTGGATAAAACATCTTGATTTTAAGATGTCTAACATTGAAAAAGACACTCCTACTTCATTCATTGAACTCTATTTCCATCTCAACATCTTCCTTTCCAAATAAATACCTATTATATGGAGAGAAAATGGAGATAATTTAAATGAAGAGGAGGGTACTTAAAGTGAATATGATGATGATATAATCATTGGTAGACCTCTTTCTACCACTAAATTAAAAAAATTAGACTTGGAATAATAAAAATAAGAGCAACCTAGTTAGCAGGGATTTGATATCAATTAGGATGAAGTGGTTGATTAAGATTATGGGTTAAAACCCCTTCTTAAGTTATATTTAAAAGTTATAAACTCTTTCCTTCAAAACAAAAAAATTAAGTTTATTTCTTCTTACTAACATGGAAGAATTCAAGGAGAGAGAGGTTAGAACTACCAACTTGTTTGATGAGATGTCACTTTTCATGATGGGGGAGGACCTTAAGGGTGAAAAAAACCTTCAATAAGAGTATTTTATTTAATAATAATTCCTTGATTAGATGGAAATATAATTTTAAAAACTAGCACAATCATAAGGAGAAGACACCATTCATTGTGAGATTTTTATTCTCTCTAAAGAGACTCTCAATTATTCATTTGGGGAATGGACCAAAGGATACTATGAATTTTATCCTAAGGATTGTGTGGAATATGAGGTTTTAATAATTCATATATTAATGATGAAGTCCTTTCCTTGATGAAACTTGGTATGAATATTATGACATAGTCTAATATTTTAAGGCTATAAGCCAATCAGGTGTGTATACATATAGTATATTTAAGATTTATCAATTATTGATTATTTCTCTCTTATAGGAATGTATCAAGTCACAATATATCTAATTGAACACCTTAAAGGGTTTACTAGAAAGTTGTGGGTATACAATCAGTGCTTCATAATATTTTTTCCCTATACCACCATGTAAAACTAACACAAACCTATCCTATATATTTCCCTAATCTTTGACAACTCCCTTACACACTCATCCAATAAATTGACCACCTTAAATAACCCCTATCTAATCTAGAAACTCTTTATGTCATCCACTAAACACGTTTGAATGGGCCAACCCTATTCTTATAAATGATCACATTATGGTACTAAGTTGACCTAGCCAACTTAGTCTAGGACCTAATTGCTTTATTTCCGAAATAATTAGGTCAACTAGGCCAATTGTGTTGTCTAAAACTTTGGAAGGGTTTAGGGTTAGATATAAATATATATAAATATATTTTTCACCATTTTAATGCGAGAGTGATAATCATTTATTTTCACATCTAATTATCCACCATTCTACTTGAGGAGTCATTACTTAGAGATAGATGACCTATATTTGTTATCCTTAAAAACCATAATACAATTTTGAAAATCACCATTGTCTAAGGGAGAGATTGAGGCTTGATAAGTTTATATTCAAGGTAAGTATTCCTAACTTTTGATCATCCTTATTAGTAGATATATTTACATGTGTTAGCTTATGAATATATTTATCTCTCCATGCATTAGGATTACCTCTACATTGACTTGAGTACAGTTATTCTTTGCATGTTTACTTTTATTTTTATTATCCCCATTTTTTCCATATTCTTTGGCAAGAACTAACTTAGATTTAAATTACTTTTTCATTTACTTTGTTAGAAACCATAGGACCTAGATAGGGTTATTATGTGTTATTTCTTTAATTGATGATTTACAACCCTCTCTAGCGATATTATGTGATAAGAGACCCCTTAGTTAGGTCTAGTGGATCCATATCACTCATGACCCCTATTATCTAAATATAATAACAAGTGAAAGCGACATTATGATTTATCTTCTTTGAGGTAGGATTTATTTTTAGATCAGTTTCACTTTCCCTTGTCATACATTCTAGTAAACTTGATGTTGACTAGCCCTTACAAGTTTTCTTTCATGCCTTCATTTATTATCATTTATTGTTTATTTATTTTGTATATCTCTAGATCAAATTCATCGACTTAATCTAAAATTTTATGCACACATTTAACATAGTTGATTTGAGCGACCCTATTTTGCTTTGTGCAGGTCATCTCCAACCATAAGTAACTAGATTTATCCACTCAACTTAATTCATTTCTTCACATATAGGATGTTGAGACCCATTTGACATACTGAAATCTATTAATAGGTTATAAATATTCATACATATGACACAAAATAAATAAAATCAACATATTTAAAATCATCAAATTCATTATCACCATCTAAGTCATTTATTTTCTTCATTACACTCTTATTTTTCATAGTTTTTGGTCTATAAAACTATAACCCTACAATGAACTAAGTCATTGGATTGACTTAGTTATATATTTATTCATTCCTAGGAGAATAAATTGATTCATTCAAAAGCATTTATTTATCCCTTGATTCAATAGATATAACTGACCCAGTCAATTTTGTTCTATATTGTTTGCATAATTGGTCGACTGAACTGACCTTGTACTCTTAAAGAAAAAGGCATTAATTCATATTTATAGTGATTAACTCACTTTAATTTTTTTGGTTTCATTCTTAAAGTATCACATAGATTAAATATGAAGTTTTAATCTATTGATTTAGTCACAATATTTTTATTTTATTTACACACTTCCAAACCACATAATATCAAAAAAACATTTAATGAATTCTACCCCAGGTCTACCTACTTGGATTTCATCACCAAGGGGGAAGTGGATTAGGTTTTGTGGTCGAATATAAATATGTAGTTGATGGTATATATTTTCAAATCACCTGACACCCTTATCACTTTAGGTTGTGAAGTAAGGGGTTAGGCATTAATACCAAGCTAGTACCATCACCTATACATATCAATTTTGTCCTTAACTACTTGAAACCATCCTTAGATTAATTTTTTAGTTATTTTCTAAATCCATCTCTTTATCACATTTATTTCTCAAATTACAATTTAAAACATTAAAGAATGACCACATAGATTACCATTTCTATTTTTATTGATTATTCTTTGATAATTATATATTGTATTATAAAACTTATACTAGCCAGTGTTGGTATAAGGTTTATGTTATTTTTTGCAACTAGATTGACTGGCTTGACCTAGTTTCCTATGCATTTATTTCAAGTATTCTACAAAATAACACTAGTTCATCTAGAATCATAACTATCAAAACCTATATTTACCCTTAGAATATAGTCAATCTACTCAATTATGTCTCCTAAAGTCTCTATTTTCCTATAGAACATTATTAAACTACTCAACTATGTCTCCTACAATTACCTCTTTTTTACATAGAACATAGTCATTATGTTTGATCCATTATTCTACAGACTTACTATTTTGATTCCCTATAACACACAGTTAACCTGTCTAATTGTGTGTCTTTTAGACTTTCTTAGTTTAACCATTTGTAGTATATAGTCAGCCTATTTGAATATGTCTTTTATAACTCATCTTTCTTATTATCTTAGAAGATAGTGTTAATTAGTTTGACCCTATATCCTACTAATTGATCCTTATTTATTCTAAAAAAAATATTATCTTCCCTCCTTCATCACAAATTTATTATTTGATGATAACACAAAGCTGAATCAAACAAACATGATGAGTTTTACCAATCCCAATAAGTTTCTTAAAACACACTTGGTGTCACTTACCATGTATCAAAGCAATGTTCATGTTTCCACCCACATTAACAACTATGGGATGCCTCATCATTATTCCTTAGCACAAAACCCCTTATTTTGATTAGAAGATGAGCAAGACATTGAGTACATGATTGAAATGATCTTTTTCATCAAATAAAATCCTCAAAATATAGTTAAACATCCTACAACCATCTATAAACTCATGATGGGACATCATATAGGATAACCTCATTCACCTTTCCCTTGATTTTCCATAATATTTGGGGAAATCCCTTTCCTTTCATCCCAACCTTTCCCTTTGATTATGTCTCCTTCTCATACTATAACATCATCCTCTATGTCTTCTTTTACCTCCATGCAAAGTATTTCTAAAAACATGGTAGGATAAACCTCTAGTGGGTATATTTAAAATTCCCACATCCATAACCATGCTACTAGTGCATCTCATACTAATAATGTTTATATTTATACTAGTGCATCTCATGTTACTAATTTTAATTTTACTAATAATTCCTCTCATACCAATAGTGCAATGCAGGATACTAGCTCAACCCACACTCATAGTACATATCAACGTCTTAATACCTCACATAATAGTAATGTATCAAATGATGCATCTTCTAATCAAAATGATACTCAAACCAATCAAATTTTATTACAAACACTTAACCAAATTCATATATTTAAAATTAATAATATAAACTAGATGATGAAAATGAAAAAATAGTTAATAAATACCCAAAATCAAACCCATTATGTTCAACAAGGAGTGAAAAATCCTAATACCCCCACCCCCCTTAGGGATTCACATGACAGCCTCAGACCATAACCTCCACTTATTAACAAGACCATAAAACATTTACAAAATGAACCTCCTCAAATTTCCAACATTGACATATGAGTTATCATTCCCACCATCACTTATAATGGATATATATATATATATATATATATATATATATACATATACACACACACACACACACACACACACACACACACACACACACACACATATATATACATATATATATATATATATATATATATATATATATATATATCCTACCTTGCATCTAAAAACACTTTTCAACCTCTACAAGGATTAGGTTAAGCTTAAAATTTTCAATGCCACTAAACTCTTAGATAAAATGATTTTAGGAGGTGATATATATTCATAAAATCAATTGAAATCTCATTTTATTTATAACATATAATACATGCTCAATTCACTAGTCCAAGAATTCTAAACTAGTGATCTTCTTAGAAATAACTTATCTCATTTTATCAATTGTAAACAACTTGAAACCAAAATAGCATAAATTTTCATCAAATGATGGAAAAAATCATATAAAAAATTTGAGCATAATATGGGGGATGAAAACCTCTTCAACCTATTTACTAATTGTCTCCACCCTAAATTACAATATCTTGTTAGGACCCTTTCTCCAAAAACTTTGGAAGAGGCTCTTTACCAAGCCAAACACCAATATTTACTCGTGAATCAATTTGAACCTCCTCAAAATATAATGGAAACTCAAAAAATTATCAAAAACCAAAAACCTCATGCATATAATTATGGTGTTACCTATATTTATGACACCATATACACCATCCAAGTTATTTATCTAAATAATACCATGGAGCACGTTCCTCACCCTAACAATATAATTCTAGTCATAATACCAATTTTTCTCAAAAAAACTATACTAATGTGTACAATATATTATCACTAAAATAAATTAAAAAACATATTCCAAGAACTCTACCATAAGATATTTACTCCACACATCCTATGAAATTATGGTATGGTCCAAATAAATTATGTTGGTTTCATGCAAGTTGGGGCCATTCTCATGAGACTTGTAGATAATTAATAAATCATTCCATGTATTTTATCCTTGGTCATAAATTTTGACATGAATAAATTATAAAAAATATTATGACATAAAACTTAAATCTCATGAGACTCAAAATAAAAATCAATCTTTAAACCAAGCTAATGCTTATTTATCTATCTACAAGGATCTTATTTCTAATCACCAAGACAACATTGAAAAACCTACCCCTAATACTAACTATTGTCACCAAATATTTAACCTTAGAGTATGGTTTTTAATCCTCCTCTATATTTTGGCAACATGGGAATACTTATAGGTATGTGGGTTTACCATCTATGACCTCTAGGTTTAAGGGATAACTCCCAGAATTTTCCTTGAAGTGCTTATCACCTACTTAACTAATTCTTTATGGGAAAAATATATATGTTTTCATGAAATGAAACTAATATAATTGGGTGATACACTAATATTATTTCCCCATGACCATCATACTTACTTCACTAAGAAAAAATACATACAAACCAACTTTCAAGTCCTAATATGTTCAGACATAAGTGTTTCAAAATAGAGGTGATATGCATATGACAACACAAGGTAAGTGGATCAGAGGGTATATTACACATATTAAGAATAATTTTACACTTTAGAGTATAATAACACACTATATACACTCTATATGACCTATTATAATACAAACTCTTGCATAAACATGAGAGGATAAGGAGAAGCAAGGATATAACATTATCCCTTAAAATCACAATACATCACTTTCCACATCTAAAAAAATGTTAATGAAATCAAAACCATAATTTAATTTATTATTAAAATTTAAAATACAATATCAATCCAGTAGGGATTTACCATACATAGTGTGGTATTAGTCTATAAGAGCCAAAATGGCTACTACTTATAGAGAGAGAAGAAGAGAATGAAGTCCAAAAGCCATTATAACATGTGTCAAAATAAGAGGAGTTAAATATACATGAAAAAATAATATTTAATATACCATGTAAGGTATCATGTGATAAATGTCCCTCAAATGTATGAAACTCTTGAAATGTGGTGTAAGATTTCTCATTTACATGCCTAGAAACTACCTTCATCATTTAGCCTCCTTGGAATGATCCAAAATCAATTATGGATATATGGGATAATTTAATAAGAGTGAGGGGTTATAAATAATCTAAAACGAGATTTTAATGTGCCCCTAATCATCAAGATTATTTTGGATATGAGTTATAATTGCTTGATATATTAATCACTCTTCTTCCACTCACCCTTCACACTTGGCACTAGGATGGTCTTCAGTTTTCCAATATGATCCATAAATAGGAGTATATGAAACCTTTAAGGACATTTTATTCCCTTATGTTCCTTATTTTGATCTTAAACTCCCTCCTAAATAGATTTTTCACCTTCTCACTTATTTTTTCACTATGCTAGTTTGGAGTGGCTGAAATTAAGGTACTAGAAAAAGAACTTGTGAGATTATATAATGTAATAAATTTATATGGAAGGTTATATAAAGTAAAAATATCTCTCAAAAATTGGATTTAATTATTTTAAACCCTTACACACTTGCAAAACACACAAAACTATCAAAAAAATCCATTTTTTACCCTGTTCATACAAGTAGGGTACCACTTAGGTTGATGGTAAGGATATTTAAAGAGTAATATGCAAGTTGAAATCAATTTAATTCTCATTATATCCCTTCTAGATGCTTCTCCTCCTTCATTTTCCAAATTTGGTCACTTGTAAGGGTTTTAGAGTCATTTTTCCCTCTAAGGTTTGTTCATATAGATCTGACTTTAGAACTCTAAATAAATTCCACAAAAAAATGTTTTGAGACCTTATTAAACATATCATAATTCCTAAAATTACCATGTTAATCCTCCATATAGGTATAATATTCCAAACCTACCTACTTGAGATTATCTCTTCATTCTATGAAGGCTACCAAGTTTTGAAGTCAATAAAACACTCTCTCATGTCTTTCTCTGCATGATAAAAGTTTTAACAAACCTTATATCTCCCTAAAAAAATTTCCCAATGAATTATAATTTAAATTTAATGTTATAAGTGGTAGTAGACCCCATTAAGGGTTTTAGGCTTATATTAGACCTAGTAGGTCTACTTGCATACTTGTAGGTTTATACCACTTTGTTTGGTTTCTAACCCATATGCATTATATTTCATGTTTTTTAATGTATGTAATAGAATTTAAAATATATTTACAATTTTCATCAAGTTTCCATCTCATCCTCATAGCATTTGTATGACCAACCTGTAAGATTTCAATATTCTGGGAGTTCCCTCTATCCAAAATAAAACATAAGGAACTTCCCCTATTTCCCTAGACCAAATGATGGTTGAGAGGATTATAAAAGTGATGGGGAGCCTATATGTTTAATTTCAAGGCTCATTTTCAACTTCAATACCTCCAACTATCTCAAAACCTAAGATAAACTCATGGAAAATCTTACTATGTATAGGGTCTTGAATATGGATTCTATATTACATTGTTAGAGCCCTTTTATGATTTATTTACATGATATGAGAGTGTCATGAGATGGTTTTTATACTATATGGATGTGCCCAAAACATTATTACCCTCTATGTTTTTCCCAAACCCTACATTTCATACCTTATTATGGTTATAACAAAGGTTCTAGCTGTATGTGATTGTTTTCTATGTTTCACCATGCCTATAGGTGATACATGCATGTTTTAGGCCTTGAGTTATTTCCTCACTATGTCAATGAGTTTTATAATGTTATTTTATAACCATTTTAATATACTCTCATCACCTATATGTTAGGTTAATCACCAAGACAATCCTACTTCAAAGCATTGTCAACTATAGTCAACTTTAGTTGACCATTTATGGAATAACATGGGTCATGTAGGTGAGAATCCATATTAAAATCTATTAAAAATGTTTTATGATCCCTTTGAGTTATTTTGATACATCTTTCACTATCAAATGTTTGTTTTTCCATGTCTAATCTCACCTCATAGACCTATAGGAGTATACTATCAATTGTAGGTAAGTTGTCTTAGGGCAAAACACACCTATAGGTGTTGATGGAGGATAATACCTTGAATTTAAACCCTCTTTTATGCTATTTGAGACACAAATGTCCTCATTACCTTAATATGATCACATATAATGCATATGTACTCCTTTACGCTTCTTTGTATTTTGAGGGTCATTTGTGAGTTCAAATCCTATAGAAAACATTGAATGTTTTCAATGAACAAATATGAAGAATGGAGGATTCTAAACATCATGCTCCTCTAGTCACACATCCATTATTGTTTTCAATTTTCTACCCCTAGGGTATGGCTATAAGATAGGATGAATTTGGACTCATCTATACTTGTGTCACATCATCATTTATTGACACCAAAAGTGGCTAGAGCTCTATTTTGGAGCTTTTAGGGAACTTGTCCCTAAACTTAGTTCTTTCAATTTGAAGATGGGTTCTCAGCTCTGCTTGCCAATATAATATTTCAATCATGACTATAATAGTCTCATCCAACTCCACAAAAATCATGAAGGTTTCAAATCATGTTAAACTCCTCCATACCACATTCTCATATTTATGTGGGATCTTGTAAATGCATGCACAACAACATATAAGGTAGTGAGGGTAAAATATAGACTTTGAATATGATTTATGATTCTCTAACTAGATCCAAACATTCATATGAGTCATCCAAATAATATTTAAAATATTAAGAGACATTAAAACAAGTCACATTCCCTATCTTAACATGGTTATATCTTAAGTACACCTGTAGGTATGCTTTGATGTTGCAGACAAGGCAATGAATGTAAAACTTGATCAATACGTATGTTATATGACCTTATAAATGGTTATAAAGGTATCTCATCTTATTAAAACATGATTAAGGTCTAAAAACATGTTTGGACATCATTATGAAATAATCCCACATCTTTGTTAGTGCCACCTATAGGTATGCCTTGATGTATAGGTAGTTAAGAAAAGACATGAATAATATGCATCTTGTCTAGGATTTTAACTAGTTTTGGACCCTCCATCAACTCTCAAATGGATGTTTTTTTAACATGGAACACTTAAACCAAATTCAAATACTCCCTTTAAATGTGATTATATCTTGAGGGCATCTATAGGTGCACATTCATGGTGTATAACCCTATATTTAGGTTTGCATTGACTATTGCCATTTATTATGTGCTATTTGGAGGGCTTGGATTGATATATCATGTTATAATAATGTTTTAAATTCCTATTATATTATTCATACATCTTCATGAACATCCTTAGAGATTCACAAACCTTAGCTACAAATATAAACTTATAGGCAATTAATTGTGTGTTTGATCAACCCATGACCTTGAGAGGCATAGCTTGGAAAAAATGTTATTGTCATGACATAATAATCATGAACCATAGCATATCATGTTAACATGGATCCATTGTGATAACTAGGAGCTCTGTATTTGATGGAATATGCCTAAAACTACAAATGGTAGTATTAACCTATAATCTAAGATGTTTAGCTTACTAAGTCACTTTCAAACATGAAAAAAATATGGAAAACATGAAATTATTGTTTTTACATCCTTAGTAAGCAAATTCATTAATTTATTTTTACAAACTATTTCAAACAGGTGTAAAACCTATAAGGTGTGGGGATTAACATGGAAAATGAGACAGTCAACTTATTAATAATGGTTAATAAAGTATAAGCAACCATTATTTAAAATACAAACATGAAAATTAATTAGAATAAGTTTAATATCCACCACTAAGACCATTTTATCTATAAGTCCTACTGGTTGTACCATAAAAGACATGTTGACTAGTTTTGTTTGCCTAGTAGAGTGATGGAGAAGATAAATGGATTTTGATATTTTTTGTCACTTAAAAACTAGAAATTACATTAAAATGGAGTTATGGAAGTTTAATATCCATTGAATTAGCTTCTCCCATGTGCCACTCTTCCCCATAAGATGTACAACCTTTTAAAACTCCCTCTTTTTCAATTATTTTCTTGATTTTCAATTAACACCTACAAGTTTTTAGTTATAAATTGGCATATATTATAAGGAATAGCATTATTATTATTTATAATTATTTTAGGACACTTTTACAAATTGGAAAACCATACCATTTTCATTTATGACCCTTAAGTGACACATAATGACATAAGGATTAAAATGGACTATGACCAAGGCTATTATCTCGTTAAATCATATAAAAATTATTATTACACACCCTATGACATCATAATAGACCCCTATATCAAATTTTTAACTAAGGGGGTTGACCCATTTTGACTTGTGGTCAAAATGATCAACATTCTTTGTGATTTCCCAAGAGTGGTATGTTTGATATGCTAAGACTAGTTGCCTAATCCTATCCATTGGGAAATTAATTCACCTATACAAAAATATGACACTAAAATTTACTTTGAAATCATACCAAACATAAATAAAGACACACAAGACAAGACATGCCTAAAATAAACACATATGTGTTTAACTAGAACACTTATAAAACGTAACATAACTGAAAGAAAGACACATACACCTAACTAATTTTTTAAAAAACCTCACTCTTTAGGTGGAAAAAATCTTACCATACTTCAACTAGGGTCAAAGATGTCTCTCATCTTTGTCACTCTATGAAGGCAATTTAACATGAAAAGCATGCTCATCATCAATCACTTGCACATGGATTTAATCAAGAAGCCTACAATAAATATCTCTTCTTAGGTATGAAAGTGGAATATTTGGATATTGAATGAATTATATTAATTAATCTCTAATATCCTTGATTGAGGCTACAAGTTGATTGGTTTTTGTCATCTTTGATCTACACTCCTAAAATTATAGATTAAAATGTATGATAGTTGCCTCAGCTTTGTTCTCTTCTAGATCAACATGTACTTGATGTATATGATCATCAAGTTATTCTTATTTATGATCCAAAACCTTTGAATATGGCTTGACCTCATATAAATCTCTTGAATATCTTTGAAGTGCAAAAGTTTTTGCCTTGACTTCACTAGGTCCTTCTAGGACTGCATGCTTTTGAATAGTAGATTGATGTTCATCTTTCTTCAAAACATGGCCCTCATTTTATCTTTTGATAAAAAACTCAAGATATCACAAGTTAGTATTATTAACAAACACATCAGATATATCCTTCTTATGAGGATAAATATCATTACTTAGTTGATCAAATTCTTAACATGTGGCATTGAAATTTTACCATAAGTCATCATTATCTTCCTCATTAGTGACATCATCAAGGGTAGCTTCATGAATATTAGGTAGAAAGACATCATTTTTACCACTATATAAATCAATCAGATTATTCAATCCATCATCATCATATACATGAATCAAATAGTTACCTTTAATAGCTTATGAAGAAGAAACTCGACACTTACTTCAGCTCCTTCAAATGGTTCTTCATGGATAATGTAGGTGCCAAGTTCAATTTGATCAAAGTATGCATAAGTTTCATGACCATAATAATATTCACCATATTCATCTATAAATAATTATATTATTCCCTCAATTTTATAAGCACCATCATTCACATAAGACTCCTCCTTTTCATTGATCACACAATTCAAGTTAGATCTTACTTCAACATAGGGTTCAATGTGGAATATAGAAAATGGATAAGTTATTATGGTCACTTTGATTCCATACCTTGTCCTAAAGGATAATAAATAATAATTATATAAATGGTAGCCACCCATATTTTTTGTAAAGTCTCTTGAAAGGGTGTTTTCAAAGTGAGAAGGAAGGTCAACAACAACAATGTATTAAAGGATGGAAAACTAGGATAGTCATGGAGGAAAACTTTCAAGTTTTTTATTAAAATTATTATCTTATCAAGTTTACCATCTAGTTTAAGCACTCCTTTTATGTGTGGTTAACACTTTAGGCCTAACTTATCAGCTACAACTTTGGGCATGACTGATGTAGAAGCACCACTATCAATTATGCAATTGTGTACTAGTTTGTCACTCATTATTAGAGTGAGGTAGAAAGGTGGAGGATTATAAGCTTTAGTATATGGTTCAATAATGTTATTATGGGAGTTTTTAAGACCAACATGACCATGAATTTGACTTGAAGGTGAAGGACTAGTAGGGATAGTGGACAACTATTTTTGTAAGATCTCTTTTTGGCTAGGCATATGGAGGACATCCCATAAAGAGATAGATGCTTTGGAATTATTAAAGGAGTCCACTATGTTTATGGATAAATTAATCACCTTATATTATGTCCTTAAAGGAATTTTTTTTAAAAACTTTAGTAATTAAATCAACTTGAGTAGACCCTACCAAATTATAATTTTGATAAGGTGTAAGAGTGTTTGGAGTTGTCATGATTTTTTACCTTAGAAGAAGATTAAATGAACTTTTAGGCATGATATTACCATATCCTAAAGCCTTCCTCTTGTCTATAGTGTTGTATATAATATAAGTTCTTTGATTGAGCATAAAAGTATCTTGTACTAAGAAGTTAGTGAGACTTTCTCCATGAGGCTACCACTCTTCACTTATTTGCATCATGAATTCATCTTTAGTTGATAGGAGAAGAGTGACTTCTCCTTGAGAAACTAGAGCTTTATATCCACCCTCATTGGCATCCATAAATGAGCCTTATTTACAATATTCTCCTTTCACCAAGTTTTTATGCACCAGTACCGTTTCTCTTGCATTGGTGGTGGAATTGGGATTGTACACATTGGCATGACTACTAAAGTTAGGCTGCCCTTTACCCCTTCCTTTCCCATATTACTGACCATATTTTTGTTGATATGGATAAAGGTTTTGATTCAAACCTCTTTACATTCTCTCTTGTCTAATATCAACTTCTAAGGTTTGAATTATTGTATATGTATTAGGTTCATCTTCTTTATTACGATTAGTCCTAGGCTTAGAATTTGTACTAGGAACTTGGGCAATATTTGGAGTAATAGTTGGTATATTAAGTGGTAGAGGAATAGACACTTTATGGGTAGCTTTCTTGCTTAAATGAGGCCATTCTCATCTCTAATGGCAAGATCATATGATTCAAGAAGATTGAAACCACCCATGGATTAAATCATGATAGAAATATCAGTACCAATTGATCTCAAATATGTAGGGAACACAAAGCTAGTAGGTGGTCTAATGAGAGGAGGCAATATATACCAAGTCTTTTGAGACCTAACATTTAATTCATGCATTATTTCCTTGGTAGATTTTTTGATCACATTGAGATGGTGTATAAGAGAGGTATGGTCACTTTCATCTTCAAACCTTGAATTTATCAACACTCCAAGTCATACCATGATGTGATGCATCCATCAGACAAAGTCCTATACTAATCAAGTGTTTTCCCTTTAAGGGACATGTAAAGGACTCTAATAGAAAGATTCTCTTTAGTGACATTGTTGAAACTAAAAAAATTATAGACATTCTTTATTTTTTCACTAGGTGTACATGACCCTCACCATTGAATGTGGCTACACTCTTTGTAGGATTAGGGGGTATTACATCATACACTTCAAGATGGACTATATTTTTAGTATTAAAGGTAGCAAATGTATGTGGAATATTCATGATTTCTTTTATTTCTTAAATTTATTCACTCTCTTGACTAGAAAAATCTTTTTGGTCTTCAAAGGGTAGATGAGGATGAGGGTATTAAACTTCAAGACAAAATTTAGGATAAATAGGTGAATTGATAGGATTAAGAACTCAACTAGATGATTACCTAGTAAGGACCATGGAGAATGAGAGAAAATTTATGAAAAAACAATGGTATTAAACAATATTTTAACTTGAATGAGCTGCCAGATGTTGAGTAACATACCAATTTATAGTTGATGTTGTCAAGACCAACATTCACCTTGACATGTTATCTTGAGGATAATGGGTCCCACCTGGCATGCCAGAACTATTGTCACCAAATCTTGAAACCTAGAGGAGGGTGTTCAAGCCTCATCTATATTTTGGAAACATGTTAATACCTATAGGTATGTGTGTTTACCTATAGTAGAATTAGACCTCTAGGTTTAAGGGCTAGCTCCCTAAATTTGCCTTAAAGTGCTTAACACCTACTTAACTTATTGATTGTTGGAAAAGAGATATAAGTTTGTATTAAATGAAAATAATCTAAGGGATTGATACACCAAGATTATTTACACATGACCATAATTATTATTTCACTAAGAAATAAGACCTACAAACTAACTTTTATGTCCTAACAAGTTCTAACATAAGTGTTTCAACATAGAGGTGATATGCATGAGAAAACACAAGGTAAGTAAAACAAAGGGTAGATTTCACACTCTAAGAATATTTTTACACTTTAGAGTATACTAAAACACTAGATACATTCTATATGAACTGTTAGAATAGGAACTCTTGCATAAACATGAAAGGATAAGGAGAAGAAAGGATAGAAGATTATCACTTAACATCACCATACACCACTTTGCACACTTAGACAAAATTTCATGAACTCAAAAATATAAATGAAATTCTTATTTGGAGGAAAAATAAAATGTAAATATAGTAGGGATTCACCATACAAGGTGTGGTATTAGTCTAAAAGAGCTAAAATGACTACTACTTATAGAATTAGAGAGAGAGAAGAAGAGAATGAATTCTGAGAGCCACTAGAACATGTGTCAAACTAAGAGGAGTTAAATCTACATGAGAATATAAAATGTAATATACCATGAAATTTTTCATAGGAAAAATTTCCCTCAAATGCATGAACCTCCTAAAATGTGGCTTAAGACTTCTCATTTACATGCTTAGAAACTACCTTAATCATTTGACCTCCTTGGAATGATCAACATCAGACTAGGGATAGATGGGATGATTTAAATGAGAGTAAGGGGTTAAAAATAATATAAAACATGCATTGGAGTTTTACCTAATCATTATTATTATTTTGGTCATGAGTTATCACTGCTTGTAATCTTAATCACTCACCCTTGGCATTAGAATGGTAGTTAGGTTTCCAATATGATCTATATAAAGGAATGTATGAGACATATCAAGATATATCATGCCCTTAGGTTACTTAGGCACACAATAATATGCTTTCAACTTAGATTTTTCAACTTGTCACTTGCTTGTACACTATGCTAGTTTGGACTGGCTAAGATGAAGGTACTATTTGAAGCACTTGTGAGCTTAAATACTAAAATAAATAGACATGAAAGGATATTTTGAGCCCAATTTGTTATATAGTTTTCAATTATGTTATGTAAGTGTCCTATTGAGTATTTTAAGTTCCTTGATATCCTAAGTGACAATGACAAAGTGTGCAATGTGTTTGTCCTAGTATGCTTGAAGGAGGCTTGGTTGATCTTTAGTTTTTCCATGGTTAGAGATGTTTAGGGATGAGTAATGAGTATAGATAATGTGTAAGGGGTAATATAATAGTTTTTTTATGATTTTAGTTCTCATATCCATGAGTGGATTTCATCTATTTTATCATTGTTTTCATCTAGACTTTTTGGGTCTAGTGGCAAAAAATCTGAGTAGGTAGTTTACTGACATCACCATTACCACATGTGGATGAGTTAGGGGGAGTTAGTCATATGGTTGTGATCAAATTTGTACATATTTTTTATTCACTAAATATTATTTCATGAAAATAATCATGACAAAATATATGTAAGTTCAAAGTTTAGCTCCCAGGTGGCTTGATAGTGTTTTCTCATACTTAGCCAAATTTGCATGAGGCAAGAAAGAGTCAAGTAAGCAATTTGGTGAAGGCATATATCACATGTGTGGATGTTTAAAAATAATTTGATCATATGGGTTTGTTTATTTTTATGTATAGTAGATATTTGATAAATTTAATGGCATGAAATTAAGTGCATCAAAAGATATGCATGTTCAAAGTTGGTCTCCCAAGCAGTTGTTTACATAGTTGGATCTATGGTAGAAGAAATCTGACTAAGAAAATCAATGGAGTTATATATCACATGTGAGAGTATTCTAGGATAATTTTTACACATTTTTGGACTATCCTATGTGAGGACATCATATTATCTAAATTTTATATCATGCATCTAAGCATAACAAAATTTATTGAGGTCCAAAGTTGGCCTTCTAGGTAGATAACAATGGTCCCCATAGTCTATTTTTCATGATGTTAAAGGTCAAGACCAAATGAATATCCAATGGTTTATGGGAGATAATACAAGATTTATATAATGGTGTGTATTGAGAAATATTTCAATGTTTCCAATGTTAATTAAGTCAAAGATCAAGCTCCTTGCAAAAGGATCGACAAAGCATGTTCATTCTAAGTATAAGTAGTGAGATAAGGACAAGTATTCAAAGTTTAATGTTTAGCAGAGATAAAGATCAAGTTTGTTTCAATAATAAATATTGAGTAGGTATTCATAATAATTAATATAAATTGTGTGTATTAAATTCAATAGGTAAAAGTGACCATTTTCTATCATTGCTAAAGTAAGGACAATCTTGAATAGATCGAAGTAGTGTGTGTGATCAAGGTTACAAGATTGCACAAGATGAGGCCAAGTGTTTAAAATTTAACATGTGGGAAATGGTGCACTATGAGCTAAAGTTTTAACAAGATCAATGGTGGGTGTTTAATCTAAGTAGAGAGGACATGAGATGATAACATGGTGACTGAAGTCTAAATGTGACTATTTGAATTAAAATAAATGAATTTAACAAAGGAATAACCAGTGTCTTGTTTTTAGGTCATATCTTTCAATATATGTAGAATTTATTCATGTTTTAAACAATTATTTTTGTATAGGAATCCGAGATGCATCTACAAATATATATCTTAAATTTTGAAAGTGTGTACAATTAAATTTTTGAAGGTTAAAAGTTCGCTATGTTTTCATGTTCATCTATTAAGAACCTGAGAATGATATTTGAGCTCATTTTGATGTTGTTTCTATTTTTAATTATGAATAGCTATTTTATAATGTTTTATACTCCATGATTATCATTTATTTTTATTATGAAGGTTTGACCAGTGATATACAGTATGAACAAAATTTAATAACTTGACTATGTATTCGTTCATGGTGACTATGTGCATAGAATGTTGTTTGAGCAAATTATGCTTAAGTATAAAGGTACTCTGATGGTTTTAAAAACTTAAGGAGGACCTATAGATCATGTGTAATGGGTAAATTATTTGTAAAGTGTTCCTCTATTCTTATTTTTCTTAGATGAGTATCAAAAAGGTGAAAGGGTCATCGTAAGACCTAAAAGGTGACATACGCCTATCTAAAAGTGTGTTATGATTAAGTGTGACCCATGTTAGATGTTGTATGGGTGAATTCATATGTTATGGATGATAGGAAAGATCATTATCTTGGTAATCATGATAAATATATAAATGGTTAAACCAAATGTGTTGGTTTCTAGATATGTATGAGAGACTTGTGAGTAGATGCTCGGAGTAAAGGTTTGTGAAAATATGGAACCAAGTAAAGGAAATAACCTTTGAAAGAGAAGGTATAGGTCAGTGAAGACCAATAGAGAGTGAATAAGATTAGACATGATTATCTAAGCAAGGTGATGAAGGTGATCACATAGGTCATTAGACCTAATAAGCCTAGAAGAGGCAAAATGAGTGAGTATGCTTAAAAGGTTATTTGAGAGAGTGTTTATGGTGAGAGAATGTAAGGTGAAGGATATGTATGCCTAGTGGATGGGTTGAAGGGTATATCAGGTTGATGATGGTGTTTATGACTTATAGGTCATATTTATTATGTCATAGAAGTGATTTTTTAGGTTTGTTGATTGTGTATGAGCATAGAAGAGTGGAGTGATCTAAAAGGTGGTTTTGGATGCATTGTATGTGTGTGAAAAAAGGCTGTGTTATCGGAGGTCCATCATTAGGTGTTGAAGATATTAGTTTAAATGTGGATGTTTTATTTTAAAAGGAGAGTTTATAGGACTTGATCTTCTTTAGGGGAAGTTTCTCCTTGTGAAATAGGTGTTTCACTAAAGGCCTTTGGTCAGGAGGAATTGATCAAGGTTTTGGGTGGTCAAGAGGACTTGATCATCTTATGGGATGGTGATCCTTATGAAAACTTTGTTTCACTAAATCTTGGTCAAAAGGAGTTGATAAGTATCTAGTTTGTAATAACTTATAGTACAAGTAGTCCAAGTGTTTTTAGGCTTGAGAATGGGTTTTATTCCCCAAGAGGGTTTCCCATGTAGATGATGTGATGATGTGTTGTATGCTTTGGTTCATGCTTTGGATGAATATGATTTCATGTTTATGTTTATATATGAATTTGATGTATGATGGAATGGTTTTGAAATTAAATGTACATTATTATATACTGATTCACCCCTATCTCAGTAGCTACTTTCAACAAATTGGTATTAGAGCAGGTCTTTTGGAGGAAGCTTGACAACTTGAAGGGGATCCTAAGTAGGTACAAAGATGGACAAAAATTTGAAAAAAGACAATCAATAGCGGAAGGCTATGATAAAGGAACTTGAAGAGAAGATGTGTATTTTGAATAGAGATGCCAAAAGGGATGAGAATGTTATCAATGATCTCAAGATTTAGCTATTAGATGCAAAGACAAGTTTAAGTTCAAAAAAGGAAAGTTTTTCAAAAGAAACGGACATCATGTTTGATAAAGAAGCTTGTCATTATAGTAGATAATATGATAGCAAGGAAGAATAAGTTAATATCTAAGCTAATCTCATGAGTGCACTTGGTGAATTAAAGGAGAAAAATAAGAGGAATCATAAAATGAGGAATATGATCAAAGGTATTAAAGCAAAAGTCAGTTCTTTTGAGGGAAGTTTTTTAGGTAAGTTTGAGAAAGATGAGAAGAAAAATCAAGATCAGATCAAATCTATTGAAGTTAAAGCATATATATTTAAAGACATGGATAACAATGCTAAAGAGGATGAAGAGAAGATCAATATTATTGAGGGTCAGTTAAGGACCATAAGTGCAAATTTGATATAAAGAGAAGATGAGTACACTCTGTTAAAGATTGAGATGGAGTCATTTAAAAGTGAGCATGAGCTTGTTTTAGTTAAATTGGATAAGCTTGAAGAGAAGCATGAGAATCCTACCTATGTCAAGGTTAATGAAAGATTTGAAAGAAATACAAGAAAGTATGTTAGACAACCAAATGCTTCAATGTATGCTATTTTATTTCATGGTCATTGTTATACATGTATAAAGTATGGTCATAGAGCTAAGGAATGTAGAAGGAAGTAAACTAAGAATGAGTCCTCATGGAGCCATGGAATAAGAATCAATTGTTCTTGGAGAAATCATAGCTTAGATTAGTTAAGAGGTATGTTGAATGATATTTTTTGCCATAGTTGAAATAAAGTAGGACATATTACCAAATTTTGTAAGAATAGTTTGAAGATGCACTCAAGTTTTAACAAGAATAAAGATGATTTTTAAAATTCACACAATGGTATTGAGACCAAAGACTATGAAGGATAATCATGATCAACATTGACTACCTGCTACAATAAAGAAAGAATCAGATATGAATAAGATACATAATCTATCTTTTGCCTAGATAAAAAAGGAAGATCACAATCATCATCAACCAAAAGTTATGAATGATCTTGGTTATTTCAAATGTCATAAATTTGGTCACATTTTTAGATATTCAATGATTAAGATGACTGAGTTATCAAATAAAAATAAGGTATATGGATCTCCTAGTATGCAAGTAAGAGATCACAAATGGGTATGTAAACCTAAGCCTATCATGAGAGATCAAGCTGAGACCAAAGATGGTTTTATTGCCATGATAAACATGAAAGGAAGACAAGAGTTATGTTATCTACTTTTTCTAACATGTTTGAAAAAAATAATGAAGTCAAGCATCCATTCAAAGTCAAAGAGGACTAAAATTCAAATGAGATTATGGATATATGGGACTCTCTAGATTTTTTGGACTTTTAGTTTCTCTTTGTCAAAGGGGTGTCTCTCTCTAAGCTTCAAGGAGACGTTTTAAAGAAAGAG
Organism: Torreya grandis; assembly: GCA_037957365.1. NCBI lineage: Eukaryota > Viridiplantae > Streptophyta > Pinopsida > Cupressales > Taxaceae > Torreya > Torreya grandis. The sequence goes on along the minus strand of JARHVA010008690.1, from coordinate 205,782 downwards.
GAAGCATGGTGGATGATAGTTGGGTCTTGATTGATGTTACAAGACAAAAAATATCATGAGAAGATATGTTAGCTTACTGTGAAGCACTTTGTTGATTGACAGACCTATGTGTCAAGATTCTCTTTGGTTGATTATTTTGTTGAATTTATTTTTTGAATTAGCCCAAAGGATGAAAGGTAGTGAATTAAGGTCTTGATGTCTACAAAACTAAGGTGTGTCTTCATGATTCTAATGAATCAATTTTGGTATATCGAGCTAAGTGAACATTATCTAGAGAATATCCAATGTTTTCATTAGTTGGTAACATGCTTGTAATGTATAGTTGAGCCTAATTTAGTGTTTTTTGTCATGAAAGAATGTTAAAAGTCTATGTAAGGACTACAAGTAGGGTTATAATGGGTGTTTATAGATGGAATAATAATATTGATGAAATTTAATGAATATTTTGATGATTATAAAGGTTATTTGACCTTATTCTAGCTTATTCCTAGTGGTATTATGGTTTGAAGGTATGTTGAAATCAAATTGAATTTTTTTGAGTGCACTCAATTTTCTTAATTTTGACTTAAGGTAAAGTAGGACTAAAATGGGTTATAGGATTTCAAGGTTACCAAAGGTATGTAAGCTCAAATATTAGTATATAAGTGTGAGATGGTGGTCTCTAGGTGTGCAAGAAATTTTAGAGGTGGACATTTACCAGAAGGAAGTTTGTTGACCTTGTTTGTTTTAAAGTTCTAGGGTTTTGAGCTATGATATAAAAGTGGTTTGTATTATAAGTTGAGGTATGAGGATTATTAATATATTTAATGGTCTAAATATGTTATCAAATCAAGATTCAAATATATTTTAAGGTTTGTGGTTTTAAAATTATTCATGTAATTGTCAAGATGGATGCCTAATTGACAAGTTGGTTCAAGAAGGAAGTATGTTTTAGAGGTTGAGATAGGTGTTTCAAATTTGTGTTATTTAGGGGGAATATGAGAGTTATATATATATATGAATTTTTAGGTATTAATTGTGTGTCTACTAAAAATTGTGGGCTATGCAAGTTCCAAGTAGGGCTACAAAGAGACTAAATAGGTCTAATAAGAAGAGTGATTTTTGTTTAGTTTACCTAAAAGAGAAAGGAATGAGTATTTCAAGGTGAGATATTGGGTTGGTTTAGTATGTGTTTTCTATTTGGTGAGTGGCATGAAGTTCTATTGGTGGTACTTGAGGTGGTTTGAGAGAGAAGGCTAGTAATCCTATATGGTGGTTCTTTATGATGTATGGAGATATGAAGATGCTAAAGTGATGAAATGGCTCAAAAATATTAAGTGGAGTCATTATTATATGTTTCTTTTTTTTGTTCAATTGTATTTTAATGTTTTTTGTGTTCTTGTTTCATTGGTTTCAATGCTTGATTGAAGAAGAATGTTGGCTCGTGGAAAGAGGATGTTGTCAAGGCAAAGAGGAGGTAAGCTCAAGGTAAACGGGAGTTTTTATAATATTTATAATATGGTCCTCTCATATTTTTATTATTTTCCAATCCTCATGATCAATTTATGTCCACTTTCTCATTGTGCAAAGGGGGAGAAAGTTCCTATTATGAGAGTGTTTGAAGAGAGAGAAGAAAGGTGAGTTGTATATTGCTATATGATGTGTGTTAATATAAGTGATAAAGTGGGATATTTTTGGAGAGATGTAAATGATGTCATGGAGGTTTCATGATGAGTGGATAAAGTGCCTTGATATCCTAAGTAATAATGACAAAGTGTGTAATGTGTTTGTACTAAAATGCTTGAAGGAGGCTTGGTTAATCTTCAATTTTGGCATGGTTATATATATTCAAGGATGAGTATGGAATATTGATCATGTGAAAGGGGTCATATAAGATGTTTTTAATACTTTTATTTCTTGTTTTCATGAGTGTATTTCATTTGGTTGATCATTTTTCTCATCTAGACATTTCGGGTCTAGTGGTAGAAAATCTAAGTAGTTAGTTTATTGACATTACCATTGCCACATGTGGATGAGTTAGGGGGAGTTGGTTAAATGCTTGTGATAAAATTTATAACTAATTTATATGAGATAAATATTATGTCATGATACTATGTGAGACAAAATATATTTAAGTGCAAATGAAGGCTCTCAGGCAGTTTGACAGTGTTTTCCCATACTTAGCCAAATTTGGATGAGGCAAGAAAGAGCTAAGTAATTTGGTGATGGCATATCTCACACATGTGGATGTTTTAAATTTTTTTGGTTATATGTGTTTGTTAAATATTTTTCTTAGTTGATATGTGCTAAATTTTATGAAATGTGATTAAGCACCTCAAAAGATATGCATGTATAAAGTTGGCCTACCAGGTAGTTGTTGACATAGTTGGCTCTATGGTAGAATAAATCTAAGTGAACATATTAATGGAGTTATATCTTTCATGTGAGAATATTTTATGAGAAATTTGAAAAAAAATTAGATTAGAATATGTGAGGATATAATATGGTATAAATATTAGATCATGAATCTAAGTGAAATAAATGTTATCAAGGTCCAAAGTTGGCCTTCCAGGTAGATAACAATGGTCCCCATACTTAGTCTATTTTTCACAATGTTAAAAATTAAGACCAAATTAAGATCCAATGGTTCATGAGAGATCATAAAATATTTATCTAATGGTAAATATTGAGGAAGATTATTTAAATGTGTCCAATGGTTAACAAAATTAAAAATTGAGCTCCTTACAAAAGGATCAATGGAGTGTGTTCATTCCAAGATATCTAGAAGTAGTGAGATAAGGATAAGTGTTTGAAGTTTAACAATTAGAACAGATGAAGATTGAGTTTATTCTAATGATAAAAGTTGAGTAGGTGCTCATCCTAATTGAGATAAGTGGTTTATATTAAATTCAATAGGTCAAAGGGATAGTTGTTTAGCATTATTAAATCAAGGACAATCTCGAAGAGATTGACATAGCATATGTGATCAAGATTGAAAGATTGCATGAGATAAGGCTAAGTGTTTAAAGTTTAACATTTGGAAAATGGTGAAATATGATTTAAATTTGAAACAAGATAAATGGTGTATGTTTAATCTAAGTATTGAGGACATGATATGATATCATGGTGACCAAATTTAACTATGACTGTTTGAATTCAAATATTTGAATTTAACAAAAAATGACCAATGTTTGTTTTTGGGCCATATCTTTCAATCTATGTAGAATTTTCTCATGGTTTAAAAAGTTAATTTTTAGAGGACTCAAAGATACATATGTAAATATATATATTTTAATTTATGAAAGTGTGTATAATAAAAGTTATGAATGTTTAAATTTTATTATGTTTTTGTGCTCACCTGTTAAGAACCTGAGAAGGAAATTTGAGATCATTGTGATATTATTTTAATGTTTAATGATGAATTAGCTATTAGATCATGTTTTATAATCAATTAGGATAATATATGTTCATTATTAAGTTTTGGCCATTCATATGAAATATGAATAAAGGTTTAGAAATTGATTGTGTATTAATTCATGGTGACTATGTACACAAAATGTTGTTTGAGAAAATTATGCTTAAGTAGAAGGGTATTGTGATGTTTTTTGGAACTTAAATAGGACCTATATATCATGTGGCATGGTTAAATGAGTTGTAAAGTGTTACTGTTTTATTATTTTTCCTGAATAAGTGTCAAAGAGGTGAATGGATCATCATAGGACCTAAAAGGTGACTTAGGCCTATTTAAAAGTGTGTTGTGCTTAAGTGTGACCCATGGTGGATGCATTATGGGTGAAGGCATGTGTTATGGATAAAAATAAATATTATGATATTATAGATCTATAAATGGTGAAAAAAAAATGTGTTAGTTTCTAGATATGTATGAGAGACTTGTGAGTAGGTGCTTGAAGTAAAGGATTGTGAAAATATGGAGCCAAGTAAAGAAGAAAACCTTTGAAAGAGGAGGTATGGGTTAGTGAGGACCAGCATAGAGTTAAGAGGATAATACATGATATTATGATCAAGGTGATGAAGGTGATCACATAGGTCATTAGACCTAATAATCCTAGAAGAGGCATAGTGAGTTAGTATTCTCAAAAGGATGTTTAAGAATGTGTATGGTGAGCGAAGGCAAGGTGAAGGTTGTGTGTTCCCAATGGATGTATTTAAGGGTGTATCAGGTTTATGATGGTTTATATGACCTTTAATTCATAATTATTATGTCATAAAAGTGATTTTGTACATTTACTGATTGTGTATGAGTAGAGAAGAGTGAAGTGATCCAAAAGGTAGTTTTGGATACATTATATGTGTGTGAAGAAGGCTATGTTATTATAGTTCCATCATCATGTGTTGAAGACATTAGTTCAAAGGTAGAGGTGTTATTTTAAAAGGAGGGTATAAAGGACTTGAACTTCCTTAGTTCAAAGGTAGAGGTGTTATTTTAAAAGAAGGGTATAAAGGACTTGAACTTCCTCATGGGTAGTTTATCTTTGTGAAATAGGTGTTTCATTAAAGGCCTTTGTTTAGGAGGACTTGATCAAGGTTTTGGGTGTTCAAGAGGACTTGATCATCTTAAGGGTTGGTTATCCTTGTGTAAATTTCGTTTCACTAAATATTGATGAAAATGATTTGACTAATATTTATTTTATAATATGATAATTACCTAGGTATATGATATTTTAATTTATATGGGTTGATGGAGATGCTGACATGTGGCATCTCCATCAACCCATATACATTAACATATCATATCCCTAGGTACATAGAATTATTTATGTATCACATCCCTAGGTAAATAGAATAATACCTTATAACAAAAGTATTCCAAGTGTTTTCAGTCTCGAGAGTGGGTTTTATTCCCCAAGAGGGCTTCCCATTTAGATGATGTGTTGATGTGTTGTATGTTCTTATTCATTTTTTGGATAAATATGCTTTCATTTTTATGTTACTAGATAAAGTTGACATATGATGGAATGGTTTTGAAACTGAACATGAATTATTGTATACTAATGCACCCCCCACCCTTAGTATCTAATTATAACACCAATCTCTCTCCCAAAGTGAATTGCATCCTTTATAACCCGTCCATTCCTGCACAACACACAAAACTATCAATAAAATCCATTTTGCACCTTGTTTGTATTAGTAGGGTACCATTAAAGTTATTGGGAAGTATATTTAGAGAGTCATATAAAATATTAAATCACTTTAATGTTCATTATATCCCTCCCAAATGCTTTTCCTCCTTAATTTTCCTAATTAGGTCACTAGCAAGGGTTTTAGAGGGTCTAGAGTCATTTTTACCTCTAAAGTTTTTTCATATAAGTATGACATTATAAATATAAATAAATTACATAATTGTTTTTTCAATAATTTATTCAACATATCCCAACTCCTCATATTCCTATGCTAAGCCTCCATGTTGGTATAAGCTTCCAAACCTACCTACTCGAGCTACTCTATTCATTTTCTATAGGCTGCTAAGTTCTCAAGTTAATAAAAGACCCTCTAATGCCTTTATATGAATGATAAATGTTTTAACACACCTTATATATCCATAAAAACATGTCCTAATTAATTATAATGTTCATCTAATGCTGTAAGTGGTATCAGACCCCCTTGAAGGTTTTAGGCATAGACTAAACCTAGTAGGTTTGCCTGCATACTTATAGGTTTGGACCTCTTTGTTAGGTTTCTAACCCCTATGAATTGTATTTAATGTTGTTTATTTTATTTCATATCCTTCCAAATATATTTACAAGGTTCATCAATTTTCCAACTCATCCTCATAACATTTTTATGACCAAGCTTCATGATTTCAATATGTTGGGAGGGCCCTCTATCTAAGATATAATAAAGGGAACTTACCCTATTGACCCAAACTAAATGATGGTATGATGGGTTTATAAATGTTATTTTTAAGCTTTATGTTTAATCTCAAGGCTTGGTTTCATCTTTAACACCTCTAAATATCTCAAAACCAAAGACAACCTTATGGAGGATCTCATTGTGTGCAAGGTCCTAAATATGGACGGTGTATTACATTATTATATCATTTTTATGATTTATTTCCATGATATGATAATGTCATGATATTTTAATTATAATTTGTGGATGTAACAATTATTACCCTCCATGTTTTTCCTAAACCCTTCATTGCATACTTTGTGATGGTTTTAACACAGGTGTTGACTATATGTGACTATGTTCTATGTTTCACCATGCTTGTAGGTCATACCTGCATATTTTTAACCTTATGTTATTACTCAATAAAAAATTAAAGTTTATAATTTCATTTTAAAATAATTTTAATCTACACACATCACCTAGACAACCTTAACACCTCTAAATATCTCAAAACCTAAGACAACCTTATAGAGGATCTCATTGTGTGCAAGGTCCTAAATATGGACGGTGTATTACATTATTATATCCTTTTTATGATTTATTTCCATGACATGATAATGTCATGATATTTTAATTCTACTTTGTGTATGTACCAATGATTACCCTCCATGTTTTTTCTAAACCCTTCATTGCATACTTTGTGATGGTTTTAACATAGGTGTTGACTATATGTGACTATGTTCTATGTTTCACCATGCTTGTAGGTCATACCTGCATATTTTTAACCTTATGTTATTACTAAATATAAACTTAAAGTTTATAATTTCATTTTAAAATAATTTTAATCTACTCACATCACCTAGATGTTAGGTCCCTATCAACTATCAATTATCAACTTTCCTATATTAGAGCACTATCAACTATAGTCAACTATAGTTGACCATTTATGGAATAATAAGGGTCCTATAGGTTATAATCCATATTTAAATCTATTCCACATGGTATATGATTCCTTTTATTTCTTTTGAGTTATATTCTACTAGAATGTGTTTTTCTTTCCATCTCTAACTTCACCTCATGGACCTATAGGAGTCTACAGTCAACTATAGGTAAGTTGTCTCAAGGCAAAGCACACCTGTAGGTGTTGATGGAGGAAAACACCTTAAAATTCAGCCCTTTTTTATTCTATTTGAGATAAAAATTTCATAATTACCTTCATAATATCACCTATCATGCATATTTACTCCTTCATGATTCTTTGGCTTGTGAGGGTCATTTGAGAGTTCAAATCCTGTAGAAAACACTAAATGTCTACAATGAACAAATGCCAATAATGGAGGCTTATAAACATAACTATCCTCTAGTCACAAATCCATTATATTTTTCAAGGTTCTACCCCTAGGATAGGGCTCTAAGATAGGATTAATTTGGACTCATCTAAACTTGTGTCACATCATCATTTTTAGACACCAAAAGTGGCTAGGGGTCTATTTTAGAGATTTTAGGGAACCCTAAACTAAGTTATTTCAATTTTAAGATGTTTTTTAAAAATGTTTCAATAATTAATCTCATAGTCTCATAAAACTCCACAAACATCATTAAGGTTTCAAAGCATGTTAAACTCCTCTATATTACATTCTCAAATTTATATGGGAGACTGCATATGCATGCACATTAGCATTAAAGGTAGTGAGGTTAGAACATGGAATTTGCATATGATGTATGCTTCTCTAAATATCTCCAAACCTTCATATCAATCCTTATAATTATCTTTAAAATATTTAGGGATATTCAAACAAGTCACATGCCCTATCTCAATATGGTTATCTCTTGAGGACACCTGTAGGTATGCCTTGATGTTGTAGATAAGGTAGTGAATGTAATACTTGAGTAATATTTATGTTATATGACCTTATAATTGGTTATAAATTTATCTAATAATATTCAAAAATTATTAATGTATGAAAACATGTTTTAACATCCTTATGAAACAATCCCAAGTATCTATTAGTGGCACCTATAGGTATGCCTTGATGTACAGGTAGTTAAGAAAATACATGAACAATATGAATGGTGCCTAGGATTGAAACCTATATTGAACCCTCCATAAACTCTTAAATGGATGTTTTTTAACCATGAAACACTTAAAAACAATTCAAATACTCCCTTTCAATGTGATTATCTCCTAAGGGCATCTGTAGGTACACATTCATGTGTATGACTGTGTATTTAGGTTTGTGTTGACTATAAAATTTTGTTGTGTAAAATTTGGAGGGCTTGGATTACCATATAATTTTAGAATAATTTTTAAAATAACTCTTATATTTTTCATACATCTCCATGAACATACTTAGAGCTTCACACACCTTAACTATCATGTGAATCATCTATAATTAAGGTATGTGAAGCTCTGAGGATATTCATGGAATTAAAAAAGGGAATTACATGAAAAAATATGATTTTAATGACATAAAAAACATGAATCATAGCATATCATGTTCACATGGAGCCATTGTGAGAACCAAGACCTTTGTATTTTATGGAATATGCCTAAAACTACAAATGACGGTATTAACCTAAAATATGAGATATTTGTCTCACCAAGTCACTTAAAAACATGAAACAAAAGATGTAAAACATTAGAGGAAGGGTAATAAGTCCTTTGGAATAAAATCCATCAATTGATTTATATGTACTAGTTCAAACAAGAGTTAAACCTGTAGGGTGTGGGGATAAACATACAAAACTAGATATTCAACTTCTTATGAATGGTTCATAAAGTATAGAGAATAATTATTCCATATAAAAACATTAAAATTAATTATAAAAAGTGTAATATCCACCACTAATATAATTTGACATTTTACTCATCATATTAGTCATACCATCAAAAGACATGTTGACCAATTTTATTTGGCTAGTGGAGAAATGGAGAAGATAAATATTTTTTTCTCATTTTGGAACTTCTAAAGTAAATAAAATGAGGAAATGGAGTTATGGAATTTTAAGATCCATTGAATGAGCTTCTCCCATATGTCATTATTCCCCATAGGTCGTACAACCTTTTAAAACTCCCTTTTCACTTATTTTCTTGATTTTTAGTTAACACCTACAATTTTTTGGATAGAAAATAACATATCTAATAGGGACTAACATGAAGGACCAATAATGAATTTAAGACACTTAGAACCTTGTAAAACTATAACACTTTCATTTATGACCCATTTATGAGCCTTAAGTGACACATAATGACATAAGGACTAAAATGGACTCTGACCAAGGCTAATAGCTCATTAAATCACATCAAAATTACTATGAAACACCACATGACATTATAATATACCAATATATCAAGTTTGGTACTAAGGGGGTTGACCCATTTTGACTTGTGGTTAAAATGGTCAACACTAAAAACAATAAAAGTCTTATATACCTTAACAAAAATGATGAAAATGTGGTTAATATGACTAATATGAGAATATTAGTTTCTTATATTAATTCAAAACCAATACCTACACATCACACCTCTTCAACATTTTGTATTATTCAAGACACCTCCACCCCCAATAACAAAAATGGACAATACCTCTCATAACATTGATATAATTTATACTCCTTCCCCAATTTACATATCTCAAGAAAACATCCCTTAAACTTCCAATAGTATTTATTCTACTCAACCACAATAAATACCTCAAAAAACAATCACATCACTTAAGGTCACTCAACACACTTTTAACCAACCTAAACTAGCCATACCTTATCAACATAAGTTTCATTACACATCCAACCACCATTAAAAGGATTTATTACAACATTATGCACCTCTATATAACAAATATCTCATGGTTTATCAATAATGGGATCATATTGTATAACTTTATCATCTCCCATCTCAACTTCCCTTATTATATATAATGAGAACTTATACCCACCATCATAACTTCTTAGTGTAATTATTATTCAAAATGAACATCCCTCATCCTCCAAATGTATGGAAAGAGGCTACCTTATCTAGATCTAAATATAACATAGTTCAAAAATGTGAAGTGATGTCCATCCATGTTGAAAAAGTAGTGGGCACTTTCCTCTTTCTTAAGTTTCTTATATCTTCTATGATTATCAATGAGATACTACTTAATGTAGACGATCCTCCTTTATTCATTAGCATTCAAGTAGATGATATCCAAGTTAAGTGTGTTTTAATTGATTAAAGTTTAGGAATTTGTGTTGCTTATTTTGAATTTATTAATACACTTGGATACTTTGAATGTAACCTTAAATCCACATGAAATAAATGCCAATGATATGACATAAGACAAATGCCTCCTCTAGCTTGTGCTTGGATTACCATTACCATTCCACACATTACCACTCATGTGAATGTAATGATATTTAATTTTCCCCTTTCTTACAATATCTTACTTGGTTTACCTTAGACTCATCATATGAGAGTAGTTACTTCATCTTCATGACATTGTGTCAAATTTACTCCAATGGTGATATATACAAGATTCAATGGGAAATGAACCTTGGAATTTTGAAAAATTCCAGGAATGAGGTGTCTTTAAAATACCCACCCTTGGACCCTTACCTAGTGTTTCATTTAGATAATCCCAACACTTCAACCATCACATTAACTCCACTAGAGGTTATAATGGTAATCCAAAATTAAATGTAAATATTCCACTTAACCTTTTAGACTCTGATGGTGATGAACCAAATGTGATAAGCCTAAAGATAAAAAAAAATTATCTCTCCCCTCACATCATCACTCAATTTCCTCATTTTAAAACTTGATCTCATTAGTACATCTATGATGACATATCTATTAATTTAAAAAACACTAGACATGGCATTCACCATACTACCTCAATCAATAAAATTGTTCACACATGTACTATTGAATTATATACACATGATTATGATGAATTTTATACTTTATATGATCTAGTTTTTAGCTGGATTCATCCAATATAGAATCATCAAAGTACGTATATATTATTCTTCTTTATTTTAGTCTTTTCATTCTTCTTATACTGTTCCTTCTTTTATAGTACCTAATATTAGATTTCCCACTACTGGTCATAGGTTAGATATGGATCACTTGTGTATTATGCCTCCAGTTATAGAAAATCCTCTCAATAATATGCTTATGGATTATTCCATAATAGAACCCTATCATTTTAATAGATATAATGACCCTTCTAGTGTCCTTCCTCTAAATATGCTATCCGTTTCAATTAGACCCACTACACAAATAACCTTACCAATAGATGAGCGTAGTCTATTTTTTGCTCCAACTCCTCCCTTCCTAGGTGATGATCTTCTACCAATACCTCAGCTTGACTACTTACTAGTACAATGGGTAGATCAAACTTATTATGATATTCATAAAGTTATTGGTAATTGGACCAAGGATTATCATATATATCTATAACCACATGTTTCCTCTTCTACCTCTTCAACTAGTATGCCTCCATAGTATACTAATAGATGTATTTATTTCTTTTATTAAATAAATAACCATTCATCTAAACACTAAATAAATATTAAGTAGTACATTTAAACTTTGTGACCAATAATTTCCCAACCCAAAGACTAGAATATACCTACTCCCAAGCTACTTCCATAGTATATACCTAAATATGGAAAATTTTATTTTATTTGGCATTAGTTTTCTAACCATCATATTGATCTATGTTGAGTGATTCAGTATCATTTCTGATATTTCTCATAGTCTACACTAGCACCAATTAGTTCCCCTCACATAGGTCACCTGTAAATGAAGACTCCTTTTCACCTCCTCTTAGATCCATATATACCATTCATATCAAGATACCTATTCCTAAAATTGAGTATCCCACACATGAGATACCACATGAGAATCACTCTTATTATTCTACACCTACATTTTCCATCAAGATGATATAGAAGGAAGTCTATTTGTAACTTTTCATGAAAATTGATGAGACTCTAACTAATGTCAGAATTGAACTACATAGGGATTTGTTAGATGTTATGGATAACATTTGTGGTTAGATATATCAATATTTATGAACATAACATGGTGTTATATCTTATTAATTATTATTATATTATATATTTTGGATTGAATTGGTGACTCATTTATATATCTTATATTTTTTACTATTTTCTAAACAACATTTCACTTATCTCTTTTGTATGAACCATTATGTTATGATATATGTGATTTACATGATTTCATTCTCTTTAGCTTTCTCTTATGTCTTATTCTCACCCTTTTCATGAATGTAAAATTATGCTTATAGTTTCACTTCTTTCACATGGATTATTTTATTTTCTCTTTAATGATTGTTTTCTATCTTTCAAACTCAAACAAGGATAATTATTATTGTGACTTAGTTATACAACCCTAATTCACTTAGTATTTTATCCTTACCATATGATCAATTAACAAACTTGACTTCTCATTATACTACTTATATAAACATATCTATTTAATATCCATTTTTTCATTATTTACCTTTCACATACTAAGAATACATATGGTTAAAACTTGAAATTACATATTGGTTCATAAGTAAGTCTCAGTTGTTTAGTCATTCATATCTCTAGTTACATAGCCTCATTTAACCAAATTATAAAGATCATTACTGTGTATCACTTTTATCACTCATATTGGTTATTGCAGGTCCCTATGGAGGAAGAATCACAAAATACATAAAAATTAAAAAAATCCAAATCATTTAAACAAAAGTCAATTATTCAAAAGGCAACACAAAATTCAAAATTATAATCACACCAAAAGATGTGATTCTTTAGCACACCTCTTATTTATAATCAAATATCAAAATCCATAGTTGGCCTCATGATAGAGCCATGGTCCATTAGGGTGTAGTGGGCCAGTAGATTAGGATAGTAGAATTAAAAAATCTATAGTATTACCTAATTTATCACACAAGTATCCAATATTTACATTAAATATACAACTCTATAAGAGGTCTTGAGGAACATGGAATAGGTTATGCAAAGGTACATACATTTTACTCTCCTTGTTCATATTAACTTTATGAGTTGATCTTAGTTTTCCACACATTTGCATATACATCTTTGTTCCTATTATGATTAGGTATCCTTTGTATTTTTATGGTCACTATACTTTTAGTGTCTTTCCTTCTTATCTAGTATACCTCATGTTTACTAAGGTTTTATCATAAATGCCTATGTCATGAATTTTACACTTCCTATTTCATTTCAATAATCCTAATATCTACCCTTGATGAATATTTTTTTATTAACTAATCATACTCCCTAGGGTTTTCTCTTTATGATTTTCATTGTAAGAATTTGGATATGATTAAGAACTTATCACAACAAATTTCCTTACTTTTACCCCTATTACCATTCACCTCATTAGTGTTCAGTCTATGATTTATAGCATAATACCTTGGATAGGACCATTAATTCCTCACAAATTACCACATTAAATCCATTTAAATTGTTCCAACATTTATAACCACCTCATTGGTGTTCCCATTATTAGTTTTAGTGTAAGACCCTTGGATATGACCAGACTCTTCACAAAATATTAAAATAAAAAGTTCATACTATAACGAAGTTAAAATAAAATTACTTTATTAAAATTTGAGATAATTTGTGTTACATTATGATTTACACGTCACTTATATACTTCCCATCTTATTTTAGTATATTTTGTTCTTACTTCATAAACACTTTACTTCTATCTTCTTATTTTCTGATTGCATGTATGTTTGTAATTTTTTTCTCATACTTTCCATATTGATCTAGTATGATTAATTTGATTTATACTTACATTTTGTTTTTATTTCATACTTCCCATATTTATTTAATATGATTTATTAAATGTATTTCTTTGTTTACGACTTTATTAAAAAATTATATACTTCCAAACTTGATATAGTATAACTTATATTCGTTTTAATTAGGTGCAATTTTTAGTTATACATGGTTTGAAAACACATATTTAATTTTACTTTACCATTTTGGTTTATTACATTTATTCATATCTTGTTTTTACACATTTGCCATTGTGATATAGTATGCATTACATTTTATGATTATTTATAGTTTTCCAAATAATTTTCTTTTCATTTTAACCATGCATGCGTATCACATAATGTTATAAAAGAAAACTTACAATAAAAGTAAAATACATTTGAAAGAAAGGAAATAAATCCATACATCTATTCATGGTATCAATAAAAATCATAGATAAATAAATGTCCATATAAATATATATAACATGAGTTTGATATAATATAATACAAGTACAAAATATAATAGCTATAGCTCAAAGGATGTGATCCATCATGTATATCTTGTGGATGAGCCATGCTACCTATAGATGCATATGAATGAAACTATATATGGTAAATTGTAATTAGGTATTCTAGGATCTCAAGCCATTAATCTATCCATATAAAGTGGCCACCTAAGACTGCACACATTCAAGCTCTACAATAGTTACCATATGGGTAGCTCACTCATGTGTCAATGTCTCCCAGGATTAGGTCTCTCCATATCCTACTATTATATGTGTCTATAGGCCATCTCCTCATGAATATAACTATTGATAAACCTCCATATCCAATTTAAATTAGATATCATAAGTTGGGGTAGATGGTACCATAATATCTACCAATGTAGATGGCTCATAATGTGATAGGGCCCCTTATAAAATATCATAGTGTGTGGCCATAATCATGGATCACCATTTGATCTCTTCTATAATAGTCCCTTAAAAAAAAAAAAAAATAGACATCAGATCTCATGTATGCATATATATATATATCAAACCCTTTATCTACACCAAATACATAAACAACAATGCAACTAGTGATCTATTTCAAACATAATAAATTATAACATTTATTACCAGTGCTAATGTCATCAACCATGGTCTTCCCATCAGCCCAATGATTGAGTACCTCCTATATCAACTTCATCCATGTAATTACAAAATCTAGAGTCGCCACCCATGCCTATCATGATCCCCTCCTCAACTTCCTCTGTATGTACCAACTATATCCAATAACAGTCATGGGGTTTTCATGCGTGACTACCAGCACCTGTGTTCCCTCCCTCTGATGGTGATTATATATCTTATGAGATTATTATGATTTCTATCATCACTTTTACATATATTCATCCACCTCATTTGTATCCTCACCTTTGGCATACAAAACTATAACATCCTCTACATATAGAATGACCACCCCTATAGTTATGCCTAGCTTGCCTATGGTCTTGTAAACACCATTGGACCTCATCTACCTCTTGGCTCTCTAGCATGTTGTTCCCAACAAGAAAATACTACTAGTGGAGCCAAAAAATGTGGTAGGCCTAGCTATCCAAGTACACAAACTACTAGATGTGTCTCCACCCATGAAATATAATATCTTGTGATGCAAACACATGAAAATCTTATAGTAGTAGAAGGCCAAGTTGTCCAACTAGCTACAATATCAGTTTAGGGCTGCCACACTATCTAGCTTCATGTAATATTTTATAAATATAGGGCATAAGATATGACACACACAACATGATCCTTCTTCCATTGTGCCACTTGAGGTAACATATCATCAGCCACATTAGGAAACCCAACTTATCTATAAATAGGGAACCTCTCATAAATCCAATCACTTAAAAAAATTATGGGTCCCATAGTATTCTTCCCCTGGGTTAGCATACCATACATATCATGCATAAGTTATACCCAAATGATATATCCTAGATCATAAATAGAATCCTAATCTAGGATGGACTGACATAAGGCAACCATGTACAATGGTACATTCCCCATAAATTTTTTGACATAAAATACATACTATCACAAGTTCTATCATGACCTTATGGGTATCTAAAATGATTGAGATATATGCATTGAATAAGATAACCTACAATCTAGGGTAAATCCTCTCTCATAGTGTTACCCAGAAGGCTAGTTATTTCCTCTTATCCTCTTCCTCTAGTACATCACATATGATAGGATTATTGAGAATGGGAAGTCTAATAAAGGTATATACTTCCTACAAGGTGTTTACCACCTCTATGGTATCCCCCTCCACCTCCCATCAAAAAGAGTTTATCAGTTTCTCCCATGCTCCTAGGAACATGATGAGTAGATCAACACCGAGTGGAATTCTCCTCATCTCCATTATGACTCCAAATCCCAATAAAAATAATTGATCTCAATCCACATTTGAAAATCATTGTAGTAAATTTGGTAGCCATAATGCATCCACCAAGTGCCAAAATATTTGTCATTTCTACAAAATATCAAAAAAAGAGATAATGTATTAGATATCAATGTAAAAAATGATAAACTACATTCTTAAAATTCTTAATCATCCTTTTTTTACTTCTTCCTACACAATCAACCCTTTTGATACTAAATCATCCCTATCACCTCTTTTTCATACTAAGTCAGCCCTATGCTACATAGCCAGCCCATTCCTACAAACACAATCAATATTTTTGATACTAAATCAGTCCTTTCCCATCCTTTGCATATTATATCACCCCTCTACCATGAATTTTTCTTTATTAAATAGAATATATCATCCCTCTACTATGTACTACATCAACCATAATACACTAAGTTGGCCATGTCTATATTTCCAACTGAGTTGACCCTTTATTACGTAGTCAACCACCCCTAACAATACAAAGTCAGCCCTTAGATATACAGTCATCCTCCTTAATTATAGTCACCTTTTCCAATGTACATAATAGGGATGAATCTATTCTTAATTTGTGATGATTTTCTAACCTTTATCATAAATTCCTTTGGCAATTATTGGTCTAATTCTTTCCTAACCAATATCTTATTTTATCCCTAGTCTAACTTACAAAATTACTGGGGTCATTTTAAATATCTATGTTTTAACTAACATCTATTTCTAGATATATTACTTAATTTCAATTAAACTTACCAAATATTTGGAAATTAATTTAACACTTGCCTAAGCTATACTTGTTATGGTTGCTAGACATCATCTCTTCACCATGGTCACTCTCTAGCCTCTAGGTCTTTCAGAGTAATATTTTGTCAGAATAGTAAAAGTAAAAAAATAATTAATCTTCAACTTATTTATATTTACTATTTAAAATTATTTACTTATCAATTTTTTTAATCACTAGATTACATTTTTTGCCCATAAATTTGTTTCTACTAGATCTTTTTCTTAATCCAAAGATGTTCTAGAATCCTAATATTATAGAGATTTTTTTAACATATTACATGTATATTTTGTAAAAAAATAAAATTTTCACTTATCTTACAAGTTCACCTAATGTTCCCTACATTGGATAATGTCAAATTTATCTAACTTTCTTCCTATTCTATAACACTAAGTTATGTAAAGGTATGTATTTTTCAATTCTATCCTTTCATTTATCTTATTCGCTTCTTAGTATAATTTACTTAGTTCAGCATTATGGGTGGTTGTGTTTTTTTCTTGAATCACCATCTTGTGTAACAATTAAATGACATGTGATGATATTCGAGTGGGGTATATGCATATACATAATATTTTAAAACTTTATCAATTACTGATGTTTTTTCCCTTACAAGAACCTATCGAGTCTCAATCTCTCTAAGTACATGCATTAAAGGGTACACCAAGAAACATGTGGAAAACCATTAGTGATTATAAATATTAGTGTTCCCTATACCACCACCTAAAATGAACACAAACCTCTCATATACATTTCCTTAAGATTTGATGCCTCACACAATCCTCCAATCAATTCACCACCTTAAATAGTCCTTATCTAAGCCACAATCTCTTTTTTCATCCATCAAACATAGTCAAATGGGCTAACCCTTTTCTTAAAAATTAACACATTATAGGACTAAGCTAGCCCATCTAACTTAGTCTAGGACCTAACTACTTTATTTCCCAAAAAATTGGGTCAACTTGGTTGAATATGTTAGCTAAAACTTCAAAAGGGTTTAGGGTTAGATCCATCTATATAAATGCATCCTTTTTACCATTTTCATTATAGAGAGATAATCATTTATTTTTACATCATCTTATCCACCATTCTAATTGAGGAGTAATCACTTAGGGTTTCATAATTCCTATAGAGAGAAAAATATTATCTTGTGGGAAAAGTATTTTGGATGCATAAGAGAAGTCATGTAGCCTAGAGCTGAACTAAATTTATTATCCTTAAAAACCAAAATATCCTCTTCAAAAGAATCATTGGCCAAAGGAGAGGTTGAGGTTTGACTAGTTTTTTTACAAGGTAAGTATTCCTAACTTTTGATTATCTTTCTTAGTAGATATATTTGCATGTATTAGCTTATAAATATATTTATCTTTCCATGCATTAGGATTTCCTCTACATTTAATTGAGTAGAGTTATTCTTTACATGTTTAGTTTTATGTTTTTTATCCCCATTTGTGCCAAAATATTTGGTGAACACTAAATTAGATTTACTTTTCTTTGTCATTTACTTTGATATAAACCATAGGACCTAGTGAGGGTTATTATGTGGTATTAATTGACTAGATTATTTGGAACCTTATTTAGTGATATTGTGTGGTAAGAAACCCCTTAGTTAAGTCTAGTAGATCCATATATATCATGAACCTAATTGTATAAATGTACCATCAAGTAGAAGGGCTAGTGTGTTTTATCTTATCTGAGATAGGATTGATTTATAGATCACATTTACTTTCTCTTATCATAAAAACTATTTTAATGGTCCAAAGAAAATATATGGAAGAGGTTTTAATAGGTAAATGGAAGTATGATATTCCAAACTATAGTCTCTTACATAATCTCTTGGAACCAAAAGAAGACTTGGATAATGCATTGTAGTAGTACTTAAAAGTCCTACAGGGATTTGAGTAATCAAACAAACCAATGGAGCTTGAGTAATAGCCTAAACATGCCCATGAAGTCACATATTCCATATCACTTTTTGTTTTGCCCAAGTACATCCTGGAGGATCAACATCATCTTGTCACACCAAAGGTATGGTATGATGCTTCCATCAAACAAGTATATTGGCTTGGTCTTAACAAATTTTTAGAATTATTTAGTTTTTCCTAGAAATGGAAAAAAATTAGGATGTCAACCAAAGTGGCTAGATGAAGACAATAAACAAGGTTTGTAGTTGAATGTCAATGAAATACCAAAATATTTTGTCTACATAGGTGACATGTTTGATTTTATTGATCCATTTGTAATTAGGATAGTGAAATGGGTGGTCAAGGAAGCTGATTAGCTAAGAATGTCATCTATAAAATAGGCTTCCATTAATCTCTTTCAACCATATAGGAGAGGCTTCATGGGTTTCAAATTTGATCTAGGTGTAATAGAGGTGTGTTAAGACCTTATACATAAGTGGGTAGTTGTTTTAATTTCTCTAAGTTTGGTTGGAATAATGTTTTAGTAGTTTAGTTATTTATCTCCTTCCCCTAAGTGTTGTAAAACACTTTCTAGTTGTTCATCTTCTTTGTTTATTATTTTAGTGTAAATTTTTAGTTTTATTGAGGCTAGTATAGTAGGGTGTCTGATTCATATCAAGTATCCTTTTCACTCAATGCCAAATGGACTTCCTAATGCAACTAGTCTCTTTGATTTTAGGCAAGTAACCCCTATGAGTCACTATAAATGTTGATAATTTGTCCTTTTGGGCCAAATATCAACCCCTACCATTCAAAACTTGGTCATTGTACTATTTTTACCCTCAAAAGAGGTCTTAAAATAATTTATTATAGTCATGAAATGAGAGTAGGGTCCATATTAGGTCTAATTAGCCCTTACTAAAGTAAAAAATGGAGATTTACCAATGATAAATGAGGTTAAAAGGGGTATTAAAGAGTCATATGATCTCATAAATGTATTCATTTAGTGTCCATGAGTGCATAGGAGGGTGTCAAATATGTTACAATGTCACCTTATCTATCCTATTAAACTCATTATTTGAAGGAAAACTCCCTCTTTAATGTTTTAAAAAAAATTACATAATAAAAAAAATGAACCCCATGATCCTCATGATCCATACAAAAGGGTGTTAGTGGCATTAAACAACTTATTTTTCATTTTGATAAAGGAGTGTTTACATGAAAGATATTCATCTCATTTAAATAAAATGACCAATCTCACTTCCCAAGCATTAATTCAACCTACTTTCAAGCTCTTATGACCTGAAATTTCATGGGTTTTTAAATGGTTCTTGTTATCAGTATAGATTTCACCCTTTGAGGTAGTGGTGTTTCAAACTTGCCTCATCTAATTTATACAATGGGATCATGTCTAAGTGTGGGTGGCCTAGCTGATGAGGTGAACTCTACTTTTGGGGATAACTCCCATAATGCATTATATATATATATATATATATGTATGTATATATGTATATGTAATATATATATATATATATATGTATGTATGTATGTATATATATATATATGTATATATATATGTATATATATATATATATATTTGTATATATATATGTATGTATATATATATGTATGTATGTATATATGTATATATATATGTATGTATGTATGTATGTATATATATATATGTATATATATGTATGTATATATATATGTATGTATATATATGTATGTATATATATGTATGTATATATATGTATATATATATATATGTATATATATGTATATATATATATGTATATATATATATGTATATATATATATATATATATATGTATATATATATATATATATATATATATATATATATTCTTGAAACCTTTTAAATTTATGATGAAAAGGGATAAATACATGCATGAAACAAAACCTAAGCTAAGGGAGGTGATGTACCAACAATGATTTTTTCCACTTTAACTAACCCTTGAATAAAAATTGTGAATTAAATAAGAATTAGTGACTAAAGAATGTTATCTAAGAGACTCATAAGCATTAGTAATTTACATGAGTCTTATGGTAGATGTATGAAACTTTAATGTGATGGATGAGATGTCTGCTTTAAGACAATACCAACCAGATTGTAATTCAGTCATAGTCACTAGCATTTCCACACATCATACGACCTATTTAGGAGGGTATCCTAGTAACTAGGTGAGAACAAGGACCTACAAAGGAAGATAAAACTCAAAAATTATGAAAATAAATAAGTATATATTACACTAAGATAAAAATAGAATCTAAACTAGTCCTTATATTGATTCAAAGGTTTTACATGTTATAATTTGGGTAAAGTTTCTTCATACCTAGCCAAGGGATACATACAATGGCTTTTTATCCTCAATTTATAGAACAATAAAGGTAAATTAAGGAATAATATATCATGGAAGTGGGGAAAAAAGGTAATGATTATCATCATTTACTAAACAAATAGTTATAACATGTATAAGGACCAATTACATCTCCTTGACCTCTCCCATGCATTGCCTTGGATGTATAATGGTCTTGAAAGAGAGTATGGTATACGAAATGGTCTAGTGGAGGTTAATTAAATTTTTGTTAACCCCATTAAAATAAATATAATGGAAAACTATTAAATTGCCTCTCCTTTTGACAATTATAAAGGTATAAATTTGATCCATCTTGGCTTCTATGAAGCATTAAGTATCCCACCCCTCCTTTACATGTCAATAAGGTTTAATAAAATACTCCTATCATCCATAATGGACATTAAATGTGCCTAATAACCTCCATGAATCATTTACAAGTATGTTTGTGACCCTAAATTTCCTCCCTTAGCATCTCTATATGCCAATAGACATCTTCTCTTGTTGACCAAATAGGCCTACTAGTCAAGTAGGTCTAGTCAATTGGTGATATTTGATTGGATGGCCTTGAGACTTACATTTAATATTAAGAATGAGTAATTGAGCATGTTTCAGGTCTATAAAATAATATTACACCATGACTTATGCCTTTAAAATAGTTCACACCTCTAACTCTATCTCATTTAAACAACTAGGTCACCTCTCACTAACAATTCTAGATTGCCTCTTTAGTGCAAGTTTTTATGAGAATTTATAAGAATAATTAAGAGTATTTTATGATCTAAGAAGGTATAATACACTTCACACTACACTCTTTAATGATCTATAACTATTTATCAAGCTTTGTAACTTGAAATAATCATTAAACCTTTTGAAATACATGTTTTTGGTGCATCTATATTATTAACCATACAAAATAATGCCATGAGTAGGACCTTCTCAAAGTGAATAAGGTATTATAGGTATATCTCAAGATAATTAAATGCATATGAGTGCAAATTTATCAATATCTTTCCCATTTTTATTTAATTAGGGTTTTAGAGAGGTTTTGGGAGGTTTAGACTCTTAACAATAGTTTATAAAGGTTAAGCCTTTAACCTATGAAATAATGCCACTAAATTATATTATACAAGGCCTCCAATAATCCATGTAGATCCTTTGCATAGTTTTGAGCACAATAAGGTGCTCCTCAAGTGACTATTTTGTATTTTGTGCACTCTTATGGAAAGTTTAGGCCAAAAATGACAAATTTTGAGCTCTCTTTTGAAAAATAATGTTCCTTGCCCATATAAAACTAATTGAAATGTACTTACATTTTGGTTTGAGGTCTCATTCACCCATTTCTTATCTTATAATTTTAGTCTCCAAATACTAATGCTATGAGAAGGGTATTATGACAATAGGCCTAATGGTAGTGTTTTTGTGTTTTCCTTAAAAGAGTAATATAATAATTTGGCCTAACTAAGAGTATGTAACCTACCACTTAGAGCCCTTAGTTCACCTATGTTGGCTTTGTTAATCCACATGATTCCTATTCATGCATACAATCAACTAACTTGATATCTAGGCATCATTTTAGGTGATCATTAGATGTGGAAACCCATATAGGTGGTCATTTTTTATTATTATAAAAATATTTATATTTATTACCCTTCAAATTATGCAAAACATGTAGATTTTATCTAATTTCTTGCACATTGGCTTTCAACAGTCCTCCCTAGCCATGTAGCATTCTTCCATAGGCTTGATTTTTACACTATATACTATTCACGTGATAAATAATGGGTCATGTGGGTGAAAATTATACTTAAATATAACATTAAGGCCATTCTAAGACTCAAATAACTCATTTGAAGGCATTTGAGAGCACAAATCCTTCATCGAGTTCTTACCAGGGTTTAGGAAGGGTTTTAATAGCCCACCATCTTAATTATGGTTCATAGAGTATAGCCTTTAGATTGAAAAATTATTTACATGGATTTTTATCCCATAGACACCATAAAAAATCCCTAAAAACTCCTATTCCCATGCACCTTATATGGTGAATTTTGGGTGAAAGTCGGTAACCTTCAAATATTTGCTAAGCATTCTAGGTGGGTTAACAATGTTATGGATCATTAATAGAGTTTATATCCTAAATTTAACTCTCTCTTTCATATATATTAGTTTTATATGGGTCCCTAACTTCCCCTTATATCATTTTTCCCCACTCATCTTTCCACGTAAAATATGAGCATTTGAGTTGGTAACTCAAAATGGCAGACTAGGGATGGAGCTCAAGAGGGGAAATGAGTCCAAATTAACCACTTCCCTACCTTAATCTATCTAAAAAAACTTCATAAGGACCTTTATCATCATCACACATATTTTAATTACCATAAGTCTACTTTGTGGTTTGAATATATCACAAGGATGAAGTTGGATTTTTAGGGATCAAGGAGAGTTTTAGGTCCTTTAGGCCAAAACTAATCCTCAAGACTTTGAGCCACCTATAGGTGTATTAATTAATTTAATGTCATATTATCTTCCCTTTCCATATAAATTCAACATTTTTCATCTATCGTCAACTACTCACACTCCCATATTTGTCCCTCTTTCTTGTAGGTTTACCATGAGCATCATTGCCTAGTCTAAGTGTTTAGATATGTTGGTGATAGAGGCTTAAGTAGGACTTGTATCTATATTTATTTAATATTGATAGATCTTGGGTCTTATATAATGTTCTCTTAGAGTTTTATAACACCCTTTTAATTGTTTCTCCCTTAACTCTGCTCTCAAAACTCACTTCACAATCATACACATAGGCTTAGGTGTCATGGATGTCCAATAAAAACAAGGAAGCTTCCTCAAAATTGATTATACCTTTAGATATTATAAGGAATATGGATTAAATACATTTCCATTGGTTTATCCTTATATATATATTTTAAATTATCATTCACATTAGTTAGACACCCCAACTTGTTAGACAAACTTAGGCACACTTAGCTCACTATTTATTCTTGAGTCAACTTGTTTAGTTATCTTTTAAAGTCACCTTATCTTTCAATAATATAACCCCTATGTTTTTCCCTTATCCTTGAGTTATCTCCTCCATGTATATGGAACTTGACTCCAAAATTTGGAGGTAGATTAAATGTAATCCTATAAGGGGTGGTTAGGGGTACTTTAATTATCAAGGGGATTCTTAAATAGGTCCATGAGTAAGAGGAGGGATTTTTTACTATGTTAGAAACCTAGTTGACATTTATTAAATCTCAATCACCTTCTTAAGCTAGTCATTTTTAAAATCATAGACTACTCTATTGATTCTATCTAAGTTTAGTTGTAGATAATGGTTTTGGAAAACCGTTTGAAGGTTGGGCTTGTGTTGATCTTTTGACCTTGGTCCTAACTTCTCAATAGTATCCACACTTGAATGGACCCCTTCTATCATAGTCCCATTGGACCTTCATGGTATTATGCATGATTTTAGTCTTATTTCACCATTAATATTATGTAGGATGACTTGGACCTATGGGTGATTTTATACAATACTATGAAGCTCTAAGTTTGTAAATCAAAACTTATTATGGAGTGGAAATAAATTGACAAGGGAATTACATAATAGATTCCTTTTGAGAGGTTCCATATGGACTACTAATCCTTGTTGAATACCAAAAATGGGGACCCTAGCCACACCTATCTATGTACTCAATAAATCAAATCATTTAGATCTAGTTAATTAGGAATCTAAAGGGAGAAACTTAAACCTAGCATCTCACAAAACCTTAAACAATGCTAATGAAACGTAAACCCTGCTAAAAGGCCTATGAAAGCATTTAGAGATAATTTATGGTTTTTTGGCCTTAAGATACATAATGATCTTTATTAATTATAATATATGGTATCTTCAACATGTGTACAACACCTCTACATGTTCTATAGTGTTCTAATGATCTTCAACAACCATCAAACATGAAACACTTTGTTCACACTTGCAATGGAGGTAAAAATACATAAGTAGTCCCACATGAAGGTAGGATCTTGAATGATTTGAGCACTCATTCAATAATTACATAAACCATCAATGATTTAATAATACTTTAATGGATCTCTAATAATCCATAATTATAATCAATAAATTATCCTTAACACATATCATGCATTGAAGGTTCCAAAATGCCAAGAGCTATAATTTGCAACCTGCAAGGATGACCATATGAAGGTTTTATTGATACCATGATATAAAAAATTGCAATTAGGTAATAAGGTGAATATTAATTACCTTAATGGCTGTTATAAGATATATACAACCACAATTTTCATTAATTAATCTAAAAATTCACTAAAACTATTCAAGGATTGATCTTGTGTAGATGTAGAAGACTAGTTTGAATGCCTAATATCTTAACCATTATTCATAGAGAATGGGGAATAAATATATAAAATAATGAAAAGTATTGGAAGGAAATTATACCCCCATCCTCTGGCCAAGATATTGAGTCACCATTTTCTCTCTCTTATCCATACTAATTAATAACCTAAAAGGTTATCTAAGGCTGCCAAGAAGAGAGATGGAGAGAAGGGATTAGTTTTTGGTTTATATGACTTTAAAAATCATTGATTATCTTATATTATTCCTAAAATGAGTTCCCTCTAAATTTTCATGACCTTTTTTTACCATGACCATATTGTAAAGATCCATACAAGCCTAAAAACACTTGGAAACATCCTTTTCTTACATTTTTTTAGGTTTCAAATCTTGAAATGATATCAATGGATAGGAGGAGAGAAATAAAGAGAAAAAAATAATTTAAAATAGGGATTATGGGTAGAGGGAAGGTTAAAAGTCATTTTTCACTTGTGTGGGCCCTCTTGGTGGTGAATAAAAGCATTTGACTTCTTAAAAAGACCCTTTTACATATGAAACCATTATATAATGGCATTAAGGTGTTAAATAGGCCTCTTTGAATGCATTTTTCATTTGATAATGATTTATTGTGCCATAGGGGCCATAATAATACCATTCCATGGTGTGAATACCTTTTGAAGGCAATTATTCATGATTTCAAATAAAATTTCAATTGAGGGTTACCTTAACATTTGTTAAAAGATCTTAAAACACGTTAAGGATTTGAACAAGGTTACCACATTGTCTTTATACCAGATTTAACCCCATTATTTCACCATACCTTGTAGGTTCTCAACATGCTTAGATGGATTAATAATAGGCCTTGAGCTTCAACATTTGAGTCATCTTCAATAGGAGTGATTTTAGATCATTAAGAGCACTTCAAGACATGTTATGAACTCTTATACATATGTAGCCAAAAATGGACACTTGATATAAGATCAAATATGGTGAAAATATAACCACCATGACATTCATTAACATACCATACCACTAAAATATGTTGCCTCTATCTTGATGACAAGTGACCCCTCTTTGAACTACCCTAACACTTCAAAAGGCAAAAAGAGGTTATTAAGGATGAGCCCAAGTGTTCATGGGCATAGGTTAACCATTTATAAGCTGAAGGTAAGAAATAAGTAAACATCACTAGTGACTCTGAAGGGTTAACCTACCTGTTAGTCAATAAGACCCAAGATTTATTGCATCATGGTTATGGTTTAAGTGAGAGACTTCTTTGACTATACTATCACTTCATGTTCAACACCTTGTTTAGCTTAAGGACTAAAACAAGCCTCAAAAGACACACAAAAATAAACAAAATATCAAAACCAAGAAACATAACAATAAATCAACAAAATAATCAAATAATCAACTAATAAAGCATGTGCCAAAACACTCAAAATAAAGGAGACCTAAACTACTATGTATAAATATAATATGCTTTATTAGTAATAATACTTAAAGAACACCCCATTTATAGAAATAATTATTTCCTCACCATTTAAATTTTACAATTGGAAAGCATTATGTTCCTTAAAATTTGTAATAATGTAAGGTCCACTCTATTGGCTATCAAAATTTGAGTGCTTACCTAATTTAGTCTGATCTTCATCCCAATTGAGCATAATATCACCTTGTTGTAAGGTTTTTGAAGAAGCTATCTTGTCAAATTACCTCTTTAATTGATATTTATGGGAACACATGGCATGCATATCATCATATGTTATCTCTTTTATCTCCCTCAACCATTCATCCTTACCTACATGGCATCACTCTCCATGAGTTCAAGTCAATGTGTGAGTTCCAAAGCTAGTAGTTCAAGTGATAAGGATAACCTTGCCTCTTTTCCATATACATAAATTTATGTTGAATCACTATTATCTCTCTTGGGAGTGATCCTATCTTCCTAAGAATTTATCCTTATCTTGGTATGCTACTCCCTCTAATTATCCTCCATAGTTCTACTTGTGATTTTGATCAGGTTATTTGTGGTGGACTCTACAAGTCCATTGCTCTATGGATAGTATTTTTAATAACTATTTAGCTTTATGTCATGGTTAAAATCCCATTAACTTACCTTTTCACTACTAAAAACTAGTGGATTGTCTCATTTGATGGTGGAGTGGATCCCAAATATGGTTACTAGGTTGTCATAGAATTAAAAAATAGAACTCTTATTTACTTCTTTAAGTGATATTTCCTCCACCCAACTAGTAAATTATTCTATTATAGTAAAGACCCACATTTTTCCTATAATATATGGAGGGTGAATCATTCTTACAAAGCCTATGCCCCATTATGTTAAAGGCTACTCCACTTGGATAGGTATGCTGGGAAAGGTAACTTATCATTGTTTCTTAGTGAACATGGTGAAATTTTTGTATATCCTAACCCAAGCATAGGACTCATTAATAAAAAATTTCCAAAATTATCTTATTCTTATGATCTTTGTTGTTATAGCCTTAGCTACAAAGTGCCTTCTTTTAGGCCCATAATGAATCTAATATAGGAGCTTGTCAATTTGGTTAGTTTCTACACACATTAAGAGCATGACATCAAAATAATTTTTAAATATAAATCCATCAATAAAGGCATAAGGGATTTATTTCATCCTATAACACCTTCTTCTTACCCTATCTAGACCTCTAGGACATTCTCCCTTTTAAAGGAATCTTACCATGTTTTGAGTCTAGCTAGAAAAAGATGTAGGTGCAGCTACTTGGTGATCACTTTTCATTTCCAAAACAACTTATTTTTCCTCCTTCACATCTACTTCCAATTTCTCACCTAGTCCTATACCCCTTACCAACTTGGTTGACTTCACTTATATGTCATATTCTATACATTTGGTTACCCAAATTGCTCTATTTTCACTCAAGTCTCGATTAATAATGAATTCCTTGATTCTAGGGTGAATTACCATGAGATAGATCTTATTTTTGTACACCATGCATCTAAATTTTTTATGACCTATCATGACTACAAGCAAATTCTTTTCCAAAATTATATATCTATCTTAATATCCCTCCAATGCTTGACTAAAGAAAGCTATGAGATGCTCAATACCCTTGATATTTTGTTTCATTAACATGGAGAAAATGTGTCATTGGTTGAGAAGGACTACAAAAATAAGTCCCTTGAGAAATCAGGGTTAAGGAGGGTGGGTGATTTTCTAATGGCCTATTTGATGGATTCAAATCTTCTCTTTCCCTTTTTAGTCCATATAAATTCTTTATCTTTCTTGAGCATGAAGGTTAGTGTCCTTACCATTTTAGAAAAGCCAAGGATAAACCTCCTAATGAAGTTGATATTGATTAAAAAACTCTATAGTCCTTTCTTGTGTTTGCACATTGATAGAGAAAGCATTGCACTTATCCACTCAGGGTCTATATAAAGGCCTTATTTTGAGATAATGTGGCCTAAAATTTTGACCTCATGGATTATAAAAATACATTTTTTGGGACTAAAAGAGACCCTATAATACCTACACCTATCAAATATCAAGCTTAGGTATGTCAAGTGATCTTTGACATCCTTTTAAAATACTATGGTGTCATCAAGGTAGATGAGAACCATATCATTGATGAGTCCTTGGAAGGCTATATCCATTGGCCTTTGAAAGGTGGCCCTTATATTAGATATCCCAAAGGGCATATTATTGTAAGCATAAATGCCCCACTTAGTCATGAAGGCACTCTTGTGTTGCTCTTCCTCAACTAACACCTGATTGTACCCTGAGTATTCATTAAGGAAAAATGTTGTGAGCCTAAAACATTTTGGAGAATTTGATTCATGGATGGCAAGGAGTATTAATATCTCAATGATATCTTGTTGGGATCCCCAAAATAGATACATAACCTTATCTCCCCATTCTTCTTCCTTATAGGCATAAGGTTAGCCACCCATGAAGAGTATTTTATGAGGAAGATGATGTTGGACTCAATGAGATTGGTTAGCTAATTATTCATGAGGAGTTCAATCTTAGGGCTGACCGGTCTTTGCTTTTGTCTCACAAGCTTAGCAATTTCCTCTAATTATATAGTATATTGGGCCAAACTAGGATCAATCCCCTTCAAATCATTGTAATCTCAAGAAAATATATGTTTAATTTCTTGACAGAATTCTATGAAGGCTCCCTTTTCCTCCCTTGTGTTCACTTTACCTAGTTTGAATAGCCTATCCTTAAAGATAGTGACCTTCTCATAGTGTTCCTCATTTTTTGATATGCTAAATTTGTCCTTTCTTAACTTACCATCCTCATTGAATATGTATTCTAAGGTCACTAATCCCTTGGGTAGCAAGT
This sequence comes from Torreya grandis, assembly GCA_037957365.1. Lineage (NCBI taxonomy): Eukaryota > Viridiplantae > Streptophyta > Pinopsida > Cupressales > Taxaceae > Torreya > Torreya grandis. The sequence goes on along the minus strand of JARHVA010008690.1, from coordinate 175,986 downwards.
TTGTTCTTAATTGGACAATTTGGTCACTATATTATTGTTAAAATTTACCTTGGTTTATTGAGTAAAATTATTCCTCCTGATGCAATATACATGCTATCTTCTTATCATTTTTAAAGACCTAATAGCTAACCTCATTATTATGGAATGAATGTTTATAAACTACCTTGATTTGAGATTGGTATTTCATGTCATTGACCCCACTTAGGATGTCATATTGTTCTCTTATAGCTACTAACCTATCTACATGTTGATTAGCGTCTCTTGGGATTTAGCATATGTTAAAGGCCTCAAAGTATTTTATAAGATCCCAAATATTGTGTTTGTATACCTTTAAGAGTGTATTCTTGAATGATTTATTCCCTCTCACCTAATGCACTACTAACTCACTATCTCCCATGGCCTATAGTAGCTTAATACCTCTCTTTCTTGCCCATTGTAACCCATTAATGAGGGACTCATACTCTACTATGTTTCGTGTGAAGTTGAATCATAACCTCATGGTAGAGAGGTATATTTTCTATGAAAAAGATACAAGCATGAAACTTGCCCAACTTCCATTTTTATACCTATGTCATCAAAGAATAAACTCCATGCTCCATCATTGTCTTGGCTTGGGTTAGTAAGGGATGGTATAACAACCTTTTCCTCATGCATACATTATATTCCCAATCCATCATCTTCAATGCTATTATATGGATCATATACATGGTTATCTTCCCCCCATTCATCAATAAGTAAGTTTGATATGCCTTCAATTGGTTCAATTGGCTCTTGATCATTGGGGCATTCATATTCATCTATGATAGTGAAGTTGACATTGGATAAATTAGGCATGTAGGTATATAAAAGGAACCTATAGATAGGATCAGACCTAATGGTAACCTTAGTTTCATACATGGTCCTAAAGACCATATAATACCAATAAAAAGAGAGATATCCTCTTGTATTGGCAGTGAAATCCCTAGATAAACACAAGGAAAAATAAGGAAGATCAACTACCACAATATCTTGGTATATTATACAATCAGGACAAGTAGTTAAAATAATTTTAGGTCTTTGAGTGTACCAATAGACTTATTAGGATACCCATATAGTTTTAATAATCCATCAAAATTAGGCTCATACCTTAACCCTAACTTGTCTACTATAAAATTAAGCATGAAAGATGTATTAAACCCACTATCTATCATATAATTATATATTAATGAGTCTCTTATGATGACAAAAAGATAGGAAGGAGGGGGCTTGTTTACCTTGGTTGGTTACGATTCATTAGGCTGATTGGTGTTGGTAAGGACTACACCCAATTTTTTTGCTTGCTATTCCAAGATGTGAAGTTTAGACAACTCTTCTTAAAGGAGATCTTTTTATCCTCGAATGAGTAATGTGTTCCCCATTGGTATGGTAACACGAGACTTATTCATTTGATCCATATTATTGATATGAGAGATAGTAACCTTTGATTACAATAGAAAGGTACTACTTGGGGCTTGAGTGACTTGAGGTATGAATAGACCTTTATAATTCTACCCTTTCCCATCTTGAACTTTATGAATTGGTGGAGTCTTAGGGGCTGAATTTTTTACACTAGCCTCTTGATATGGTTGAGATGATGGAGAGGTTATTCCCTCAACTTCTAAATCATCACCAATTTTTCTCCTTTTGGCCCTTGTATGGGTTGTAATAGGACTATCAACCTTGGATGCAACCCTAATCTGATTGACTGCACATTGTTAAATATCATTTTCTCCTTCTTTTAAGTTGACAAAAGTGGTCTCTAACTATGTCTTACTCTAGATCATTCCTTATTGGTTTGACATTTCAAATTGAGTCATGAAGGGAGTCTCTCCATGTTGCATATAAGGGCCTTCTTTATTGTGTGTAGGGGGATGACTATCTTTCATAAGAAGATCCTAATTATGCTTCATAAAAGAAGTTTGACAATCATTTCCACTTGGACTTATTGACATATCATGAGACTACACCCATTGTGTAAACTATTGATATTTTTAAGAATATGTGTTTTATGTTGGAAATAATGCTCTAGAAGTCCTAATAAAATTTAGATTGAAACTATTATAGGGCCTTGATTGAGTGATCTGCCCTTGGCCTTGTGTATTAGGTTGACATCGAGGCCCATTGAACTTATAAGGCTGATAGGGATCTTGATAGGGTGGTTTATAAGGTCAATGAGGCAGAATTTTCTACCTCTCTAAGGCCACTATCTTATTGATTTATACCTTGAGTAGTCCTTAGATTTTACCTAATCTATCTACCTAATTAGCATCTCCCTGATCATGATTGATTGGCATTGGTAGGTACAAGAGGTTATATTTATAGGAACAAAGGCATGATGGACCTAGGGGCAACCTTGTCATCTTGTATTAGACAATTTTATCCCTTTATTGCCACAATGTAGGCATCAAGTAGTGTGTTCCTTCACATGGATTGTATCATGATTGGTACATCAAAATTGAGGGCTCTAAAATAGTAAAAAAAATTATAATTAGGAGTAGGTTTAAATACTGTTGGGATCCTATCCCATGTTTTATTAAACCTCTAGTTTAATTATACCATAAACTCTTGAGGAGACTTTTTAATTATGGTCAATTGTTACACTAGAGACAAGTGGTCACTTCTATCCTCAAAATTCTTGTAAAGGTGGTCCCTAAACTCATCATATGTGTTGATAGAATCATGTGTTAAATATCTATACAATTAAAGTGCCTTACTTCTTAAAGAAGTATCTAATAACCTTATTTCCAAATTTTCTTGGGTCACATTGTGAACATATAAAAGGTTGGATATGTTTGTAGTGTGATCAATTGGAGTGTTAGAGTTTTCTCCTCTAAATTATGGAAGGATCTTAAGTGAAGAAATAGGGATATCATCAAATTAGTTTATGTTCAGAGGGTTACCACCATTGAAGGGTACAAAATATTGGTTTCTAAGCCTAGCAATTTGAGGTGTAGGGGTTGTAGAAATCCTTTTTTGAGTAGGATTAGGAGAATTATTGGATGTAAGATTAGGATTAGAACTAGGGTACCTCTTTCTCCTCACAAAATATAAGATAATTAAACAAACTTATCTTCCTTACTTTTTTATGAAGACTTTGTGACAACTTTTGGCATGAGATTTGCTTTAAAAATTTCCACTATAGTGATTGAAGCTCCCTAAGATCAATAAATGATGTAAGTATTTGATCTTATTTTCTTGAATCCTGGTCCTAGTAGGCATGCCAAAAATTGTTATCAACCTAGATTTCTCCCTTTGAGGTAATGGTAATTCAATCCTACCTCATCAAATTGATACAATAGGATCACCTCTAAGTGTGGGTTGCCTAGTTGATGAGGTGAACCTATAGTTTTTGAGCTATCTCCTCTAACACATAATATATGGATCTATTCCTAAAACCTAATAAATTTTGAATTAAAGGGGATAAATATATGCATCAAAGAAAACCTAAGAAAAGGGAGGTGATGCACCAATAATATTTTATCCACTCTAACTAACCCTTCAAAAACACTTATGAATCAAACAAGGACTAGTGACTAAAACATGTTCTCCAAGAGACTCCTAAGCATTAGTACTTCATATGAAGGTTATGGTACATGGATTAAACTTGAAGGTAACTGATGAAAGGTATGATTCAAGACACTAACAACCATATTTCACTTCAAACATAGTCAATATCATTTACACATCATATGAACTATTTAGGATAGTGTCCTAGAAACTAGGTGAGAAAAAAGACCTGCAAAGGAAGATAAAACTCAACATTTATGACAATAAATAAGTATATATCACACTAAGATATCAAAATAATTTTAAATAGTCTTTATATTCATTTAAAGGTTTAATAAGGTATAATATGGGTAGATTTTCTTCATACCCAACTAAGGGTTGCATATAATGGATTTTTAATCTTAATTTATAAAAAGAAGAGTAAAAGGGAGGAATAATATGACATAAAAGTGGGGATAATAAGTCATGATGATTTTAATTTAATCATAAAATAGTTAAAACCTACATAAGGATCAATTATAGCTCCTCAACCTCTCCCATGCACTGCCTTGGTTGCATAGTGGTCAATGAGAGTATGGCATAGGAAATGGTCTAGTGAAGGTTCTTTCAGTTTTGGTTGGCCCCATCAAAATAATGATCACACCAACCTAATAAACTATATCTCATTTTGAAAATTATAAAGGTATAAATTTGGTCCATCTTGGTCTCCATGAAGCATTAAGTATCCCATCCATCTTTTTCATGTCAATATGGTTTAATCAATTGCCCCATCCTCCATAATCGACATGAAATTTTCCTTCTCACCTCAATTATGTAGTTATAAGGATTTTTATGACCCTAAATTTTCTCCCTTATCATCCCTTTATGGTAATATATATCTTCTCTTGCTGACCAAATAGTCCTACTAGGAAACTAAGCCTAGTCATTTGGTGCTAGTTGCTTGGATGGTCATGATACTTGCATAGAATCTTAGGAATGGGAAAGTGAGCATGTTTAAATTTTATAAAATAATATTACACCATGAATTATGAATTTAAAATAGTGCACACCTAAAACTATATCTCATTTAGGTGACTAGGTCACCTCTCACTAGCACTTTTAGACTAGCTCTTTAGTGTAAGCCTTTTGGAGTAGTGCAGTCATAAAAAATGAAAAAATTAGTAACTTGAGCATGTATAATGACACCCAATCCTTAGGTCCCTCTTTATTTCTCTCTAAATCCTCTTAGGCTTGATTTCACTAATTTTTAGTCATCCATGGCCTTCCAAACTTGACTCTAACTAAGCCAGGACCCCCTCTTCATGAACAATCCATCCCCCTAGGATTCATCTACTCAAGACATTGCCACCAAATTTGGATTATAATGATGGAACCTAGAGTGTCCCCTTTTTAGTGATCTTATCTAATCATAATTCAATCTTATATTACCATTTTTACTTGATTCCTCTTGTTCATTATGTCAACCTAGTCTAGTTCATCTAGCCCATGACCAATAGATCCATATAAAATCCCATTCAAAGATAACTTGGAAATAATTAGCAAATATCATTTAATAAATTAAGAATACAAACAATGCCACTTAAGAAATTTTCCCTATTCTCTGCATATAGCTAGCTTATACACTTTCAAGCTAATTCAAGTGCTTACACTAGTCCCTAATCATCTCAAGCATACCCAATTTTGGAATTTCTTGAATTTCATTCAATATTTCACCAAACACTCCTAAAGAGAGAACTACATATGGCTTGATCCCTCCTCAGAGTATTGGTATGTAGGCAACATGCCCACACATGGGGTGTGAAGCATGTCTAGTACATCTTACATACACTAACCATTTTTCCCCATTTGCCAAAGTTTATTTCAATTACATAAAATATATAAGTACACAAATAATCAGCTCTACAAGGATCTCTATTGATAGGGAGGACTTGAAAATTAGTACATAGGCTCACATTGAGTAGGTGAACAAAACCTAAAAATCTTAAATCATCAAGACAATAATGTTGAAGGACTATAGCATCGAAGCCCAAGGTGTCTAGTTCTAATGCTCCTATCCAATCAGAAACAAAAGTTTAGTATCTTCTTTTTGATAGTGTCCTAGTCTTGAACACAAAAATCTAGATCATGTCTTAGTCAGAACAGTCTATAATAAGCTAAGTTTGATTTTTTTCTCTCTCACTCAATTTTTAGAAAAGGTATAATTGTAATTTAATTTAAAAAATTAGTAGCTTTAATTAGGAATATTATTTATTGATTTCTCTTACTCATACCCATTTATTAAATAGGAATAAAACTACATTATTCCCAAAAATAATAAATCATTTGGTGAACCTGACTTCAAATTTTGCATAAAATACATAGAAACCCTATGGTAAAATCTTAGTCAATTTTTCACATTAATTTATGAATTTTTCCTTAAATAGTTAAATCAAAAAATCATTTCAAATTTTGTATTAAATTTTAAAATAATTTTTATTTCAAACCCTAATAGCATAAACTAGGTCCCTATAATTTTCAAGTATTAATCCAATAATTTCCTAATTTTTTACTTCCATATCTAAAATCAAAAATTTAATTCAAATTTTAAAATTCAATAATAATTTCAAACATAATTTTATTTCAAACCCTAGTTGCATCAACTAGCTCCTAGTAGTTTTCTAATCATTTTCTGAATTTTTAGCTGCATATTAAAATTAGAAAATCACTTCAAATTTTAGAAATTCATAGTAATTTTTAAAAATTTATTTTTCTCAAAACTATAGTTACATCTACTAGGTCCCATTAAATCAAGCACTTTCCCATAAAATTTTGAATTTTTTATTTAATACTTAACTCATAAATTCAATTTCAATTTCAAAAATTCATAGTATTATGCAAAAATATTTTTCAAAAATCCCTAGTTGCATGTACTAGCTCTTTTTTAATTCTTTCATTATAACATTTTATGTTTGGGAGCTCTATATCCTTTCTATGCATATTTTGGTTCCTTTTTTAGATTGTATTAGTTTAATATTTTCTACTATTATCTAAGTTATTTTCCTTATGCCACCTAAGTTCCTTGCATCTCTTTCTTCAAGATGAAGTGCAAGACTTAGTGGTAATCCTCCCAAATTCACCTAGATTCCTTTAATCTAACCACACACCATGGATAAATAACTAACTCAAGTTCCTATTATAAATCCTACACATCCAAATTAGACAAATTTTCATGAGGATAACTTTGGTAATGAGTAGTATGAAAATAATAATGATGTACACATTGATGCTCATGCTCCACCACATTGGACTACTAATCCACTTTTACCTATTATTGATAATAAGTTATCGTCAATAAAGATTTGATTTTACAAAGTCTTAGAGAAAGACTTAGGGAATAACTCCAAGATCATACTATTATCTTGAAATCTATCATGGAAATTAAAAACTCTAAGCAAGTTGAGTCTTTCATTCCTTTAGAACAACCAATTATAAATGAAACTACAAGGGAAACTATGTCTTAACAACCCCCTAAAGCAACCCAACCTACCTCTATGCTACAAGTTATAGCTAGTACCTCCCTATCTTTTGATGTGGTATCCCTTGTGAAAGAGATAATATCTCTTTAATTCAAAGTGAAATATCTCAAGCAACATGCCACTATATTACTACTTCCTTGTAGTAGTTTTTAGGCTTTGCCTGTGGTCTTGGATGATCTTTTTTTGTTTCTTTGTAACAGGGTTTCGGGGCCCCTTCAAAACCTGCTTTTACCTCAATCTAAAACATGCCACTATATCTACGTAGGCTTTAGATTCTTTTGCTCTTCTACATACACCATTAATACATCACATTGCCTCTACACCCTTGCCACAACGTTTTGTTAAACTTAAGCTCACTCTTTGTGATGTCAAGGGTGATATAGAGGCACATTTGAGATATTTTCACATAGCATGCTTGGATTATGTACCAAATGACTTGCTACATACCAAGCTATTTCTATGACGTATAAAATATTATGCTTTACAATGGTTATATAGTGTACCAAATAAGTTTTCAATGCATTTAATCCTTTATCTAACATGTTCTTAGAACACTTCAGTATCAACATTGGTGATAAGGTTTCATATGCTCAAATTTCTCAACATAAACAATGACCAAATGAGCATCTCACAAACTATGTTCTTTGGTATTAGACCATCTTGGCTAAGATGACTAGCCCCATGGTAGATCAAGAGTTATAGGAACTTTTCAAATGAAGTCTTATACCAACACTTCATGAATCAATCATTATAAAATATTATCTTCCTTCACTTAATTGTGTCACACATTAAAGGAAAGAGAAGTCAAACTAATTTTAGTAGGTAAAATAAAGTAAACTAATACATCAGAGACAACTAATAAAAGTAAAAAAAGTCCCATATAAGGTCAAGTTTAATGATACTAAAGGGTAGAATCAACTTATAGTTAATGTAGCTTCAGATACTCCTTAGTGAATGATTTTATTAGTACCCCCTTAACGTACTTTCTCACATCTTCTAATTTCCCCAGCCAAGGTTTTACAATAAATTTTGGATTGTAATATCATATCTCCCTCCTATTTAGGAAGTTGATCCAATAAATCCTCTTCCAAAGGGATATGATCAACAAGCATTTTGTGACTACCATAGGGCACCAAGCCATATGATAAATAGATGTATTAGTTTAAAGCACAAGATATAGGACCTAATAGATTTAAATGCTATTGATCTTGGCACTTCAATTGAGCCTCCATTGTCAAAGCAAACATAGGATAAAGCATTGAAAATATTCTCAAATCCATTTCCACAAAATTAAAAATAGGATATATGGGACACATCAGGGGTTCATCATGCATATCATACACATCCACCACTAGATATATATAGGGCACCTTTAGTTGAGTTACATCCTTTGAGAAACATGATCAGTGTCTACTATTCCATAGTTCTAGCTAGACCTTCTATCTCTTTCTTAGAGTCGAAAATCATTGAAGATTATTTAGATTATCATGCACTCTTTATCAGAGTTTAAATTCATAATCATCTTATTCATAGTGTGTTTATTAACTATTGTTCCAATTTTAACATGTGCTCTATGTGCTCTATGTGTTAAATAATGACCCCAATTTAGCTTCTACTTCAGAGATTCTAGAACATTTATAGAATATATAGCTTTTAGAGCCACAATCTCAGCATTTCCATCATGCCTCATGATCATACATGATTCCAATCCTTGATATAGGACACCATGATAGGGAGTCTCAAATGAGACTCATCGGTTAGTATCATCTCTTTCCAACTTTACTTGTATATAATATCTTCTTCTTGATTGTATATAGTTTAAATATTTAAAATATACAAAAATAATATAACATTTAAAAATCTAAAAACATTCAAATATAACAAAACACAAAATAAAACATTTCAATTGTATGCATCATCTATATTTTACATTGCTAATATCATGCTAGGACTTACATTTATTGTTTCATGCTATTGTATGTCAATTTATCTACATCACCATGCTTCACTTGATCTTATTTGAGTGTGTGTAGTGACATCTAACTACTTGATTTCTTTACTTTACCCATTAATGGACATCATACTTATACATTTAAGACACACTTAAATTTACATACCCACTGGGGGCATTTTCTACATGACTACACCATTTAGGTTATGTCATTCCTACACCACACACTCCAAGTTAGTATGTTGATGTACATTACTTACTAGATTACACAAATTAATATATCAACATTTCAATAGTATCTAACACTTGTGTATCTCTTAGAATATACCTAGTCCTATACTAAACATATCTTACATACATTCACTTTTTCTTTGATTAATTAGATGTGATTCTATCTTTACAGTTATTACATGCTTTCTCTTCTTTCTTCATGTAAATTTTTGGATTGTATTTATAGTTATTTCTTGTCTCTTGTATGTGCCTTAGGACATTTTTTAATGTCCTTTGATTATATTCATGTGTGCCTTAGTACATTTGCCAATGTCCTTTGATTTTACTCTTCTATGAGACTATGGCCCTTATGCCAACATTGCTTGTTTCACTTGTATGTGAATGTGGCATTTGAACATGCCTTGTATACTTGCTTTCCATTTTGAGTGACATGTGCCCATATCCCTTGTTTGTGTGGCCCTTTGGCAACCATTTTATCTTTGTTTCTTCTTTCTTTGTGTTCTTTTTTCTTGATTGCTTCTTGATTGTTGCAATGCCTTGATATATATCATGCATTTTACTATTCTCTTAGATGCCATGATGGACATCATGCTCCATCCCTCCAACAAAAAATTAACAAACTAACAACTAACATTTCCAATTTCAATTCAATTCAGGAACATTGCACATCCTAGTACATTATTACATCTATCTAGGCATACCCTTGTTGATCTAATAATCTCTCAAATAAAACCATGTTATATCTTGAAATATCTTGTTAATTATCATTGCTATATCATGTATATTTCCATATTAACAAACTTATAGGGCTTCTTCTTCTAGGGGAAATCATTGTAAGATACCCATTCTTACCCTCAGAAGAGGGGGAAATAAATAGGGGTTTTTCTATAGAGATCATATCTCCTATTAGTTAAAAAAATCTAGTTTTAGAACAACCAAAATAGTAACCAGTCACCAAACCACTTAGACAAGATAGTCAAGATTCTAGAAAAATAATTAGTCTTAGACTAATAAAATAGAACCAAGGCTGGACTATAGCACTATAACCATGGTTTTCTATTTTAGATCTCCTATCCAAAAAACAAAAACCTAGGTTTTCCAAAAGAAGGTAGAAAGGTAGGTTTAGATACAGTTTTGCACAATTACACCAATTCAGATCAACTATTTTTAGTATAATTTTCTTAGAGAATATATACATAGGGGGAATCATGCATGACATGATTGGTTCTCACTTCTAGTTTTAGATATAGTAGTTGGTATAAATTCTAGATCAAAATCCATGTTTTAGATAATAGTGATTAGGGATAGATTGCACAACACTTGCTTTTTTTATTTTAGTTTTTAGCATTACCTAAGCATTCTAAGTAGTTACATGACTTATTCCATTTAAAAGTGGTTGGAATCATTTTGAATTGGATTTCATATAAGCCTAACCTCCACATTCCTGAGTACTTGAGTTCCTTAGTGGCTTCCACATAAGCCAATTTTTTGGTTTTGGAGTGTCTTTCATACAATCCTAATATTCATATTTTCCAAGTTGGATAACATTGGCCTAGTTTATAATACACATTCAACTATCCATGCTACATTTTTATAATTCTAGAGTATTCAAGGGCTTTAGAAGCCATCTCATACAACATACACATTCATACATAGTATTAGTTCATAACTTCACTTTATGAGGCGATGATGGGGCCAAAGGGCCAACATTTATATTTTTGAGCCACCTATTTAGAGGGATTGGAAACATAGTCCAAACATTTATTAGCACATGTAGGATCATCTATATTCCCTTAGTAGGTGATGATGGAGCTAAAGGGCCAACCTTTGCATTCTTGAGACACTTTTTTGGGGAATTGAAAATTTAGCTCCATTCATGATATAACTTTTGGTACAACATCATCTAGCACAACCAATATTACTCAACCTTACTCAGTATCACAACAGCTTTTATATTGGTTCACATAATTGGTGAGGTGTATTTGTTCTTTTCTCTTCCTCTCTCTTACCTAGGTTTGTATGTTCTTATTTTATATTTCATATAATAATAATTGATCTCCTCTTTATTTTCCTTTCACAGATTCACACTTACACAATGTTCTCTCTATGCATTATCCTAGATTACTCAGTATCATGAGATTCATGGTCTTCACATTTTGTAGGTAAGTTTAGGTATACTTTCTATTTTCTTTTATACTAGTATTTCACTTTGTTGCATCACTAGAATAAAGTAGGGGAAAATGTGGATATAAATAATGCAAAAATTGGTAACTTGAGCATGGATAATGATACCTAATCCTTAGGTCCCTCTTGTTTTCTCTCTAAACCCTCTCAGACTTGTTTTCATTAATTCTTAATCATCTGGGGCCTTCTAGACTTGACCCCAACTAAGCTAGGACCCTCTTTTCATGACAAATCCATCCCCCTAAGTCTCATATACTTAGGATAATAGCACCAAATTTAGACAATAGCACTAGACCTTAGGGTGTCCACTTTTTAGCCCTCCTATCCAATCAAAATTCAAGTCTATATTACCATTTTCCCCTAATTCTTCTTGTTCATTATGTTGGACTAGTCTAGTTTCATCTAACCCATGACTAATAGATCCCTATAAAATCTCATTCAAATACCATTTATAAAAGGTTAGAAAATATCATTCAAGAAATCAAGAATACAAGTAAGACCACTCAATCAATTTTCCCTATTCTCTACATACAACTAGCCTATACACTTTCAATCCAATTCAAGTCCTTACACTAGACCTTAGTCATCTTAAGCATACCTAGTTTTGGCATTTATTGCATTTCATTCACTATTATAGAAAATACTCTTAAATAAAGAACTGCATATGGCTTGATCCCTCCTCAAAGTATTGGTATGTAGGTAGCATGCCCACACATGGGGTGTGAAGCATGTCTAGTACATATTACACACACTAACCCCTTTTCCCCATTTGCCAAAGTTTATTTCAATTTCATAAAAGATATAATGAAATGAATAATCAACTTTATAGAGATATATATTGATGGTGAGGCCCTAAGAATTGGTACACAAGATCACACTAAACAAGTGAACAAAACCTAAAAAACTTAAATCCTTAGGATAATAGTGTCAGAGGACTATAGTGCCAGAGCCCAAGGTCTCCAATTCTAGCACTCTTGTCCAATCAAAAAATGAATTCTAGGGTCCTATTTGTAATAGTTTCCTAGTCCTACACACAAATTTTTAGACCCTTTTTCAGTCATAACAGTCCAAAATAAGCTAAGTTCAATTTTATCTCTCTCACTACTATTTTTGGAAAAGATATATTTGCAATTTAATTTCATAAATCAATAGTTTTAATTAGGAATATTATTTGTTGATTTATCCTACTTAGATTCATTTATTAAATAGGACTAAAACACCATTATTCCCAAAAATAACAAATCAAGCACTCACATGACTAATTGAGAGTTATTTATGATTTGAGAAGATGGATTAAAGTTCACACAAGCCTCATGAATGATATACAACTATATATCAATCATTGTACCTTGAAATCGTCATTAAACCTTACAAAAATAGGGTTCTAATGGATCTGTGTTGTTTTTTGCAAAAACTAATGCCATGAGTAGGACCTTCTTAGAGTTTAAAAGGTGTTACAAGTGTCTTCAAAGCCAATTTAATACATTTTATTGAAAATTTATCAATATCTTTCCCATTAAGATTAAATTAGGGGTTTAGAGAGGTTTAGGTAGGTTTAGAATCTTAACAATAGTTCATAAAGGTTATAAATTCAAACTATTAACTAATGTGACTAACTTATAGTATATAAGGCCCCTCAACATTCCCTATGTTTTCAAAACTCTATGCAGATCCACCATGTAATTTTGAGCACAAGAAGGTTCTCGTCAGGTGACTATTTCACATTATATGCACTCTTAAGGCAAACTTAGGCCAAATGTGACCAATTCTAAGCTCTCCTCTATAAACCAATTTTCCTTGCCCATCTAAAAATTGTTAAAATGTACTTCCATGTTGGTTTTAGGTCTCATTCACCCTTTTCTTATCCTCTGACTTCAGTGTCAATGTAGTAATTCTCTAAGAAAATTATTAAGCTAATAGACCTATTATCAATGTTTCTATGTTTTCCTTTAAAGAGATTCATTTGAGCATTTGGTCACTCTTAATAGTATGGAACCTACCCCTCAAATCCCTTGGTTCACTTGTGTTGGCTCGGTTAAGCCACTTGCTTCCAATTCATGTATACAATTAATTAACCAGTCATCAAGGCATGGTTAGAGGTGATTATTGGATGTGGATACCATTGTAGATGGTCATTTTATAGGATTATCAACCTATTGATATCCTTTACCCTTCATAATTATGCAAAACATGTAGATTTAATCTAATTTATTACACATAGGCTTGAAATAGTCCTCCCTAAGCATGTAGTATTCTTATCTAGGAATTATCAATACATTATATTCTCTACATGTGATAAATAGTGGTTCATTTGGGTGACCATGAGACATGAAAAAACCATCAAGATCATTTCAAGAGTCAACTACCTAATTTAAAGGAATTTGATGGAAAAAATCCTTCATCAGGTCCTTATTAGGAATTTAAAAGGATTTTAGTGGCATATCATCTTAACGATGGTTCATATATTACAATAATTAAATTTAAAACTTATTTCCATGGATTTTTATCCCATATACCCCTTAAAACTCCGTAAAAGCTCTTGGTCCTATGTACCTTGTATGGTGAGATCTAAGTTTAATGGAGGTTGATAGTGTTAAGGATCATTCCTAGAGTTGAGATCTTGATTGAAACTCTCTATTTGATGTATAGTTAGTGTATATGGGTCCCCAAATTCCCCAAATAATAATAGGTTCCACTCATCTTGTCTTTTAAGATATGAAAATTTGAGTTGGTAGCTCAAAATGGTAGACTGGGGATGGAGCTGAAGAGTGGTAATGAGACTAAATTGACCACTGCCATACCTTCTTATGTCTCAAAAAATTTCCTTAATACCTATATCATCATCATATGTATTTTCATGACCCTAAATATACTTGGGAGTTTGAATATGTCACAAGCAAAAAAGTTAGGTTTTGAGGGCTGAAGGAGAGTTTTAGGTCCTTTAGGCCTAAAAATGAGCCTCAATAATTTGAGCCACATGTAAGTGTATTAGTGAATCTAATTTCATATTATCATCCTTTTCCATCTAACTTAAACCTTTTTCATTTATCTTCAACTGCTCACACTCCCATCTATGTCCCTGTCTCTTGTAGGTTTCCCATGAGCATCATTGCCCAATCTAAGTGTTTGGATTAGTTGGTGTTAGAGGCTTGAGTAGGACATTTGTCTCTCTCCCTTTATTATTAATATATTTTATGTCTTAGATAATTTGATCTCATAATTTTATAACACCTTTTGGACTATGCCTCCGTTACTCTACTCTCAAAACTCACTTCATAGTCATACACATAAGCATGTGTGTCATGGATGTCCAACCAAAACTAGGCAACATCCTCAAACTTGATTTTACCTTTATATATTATAATAAATATGGATTTCATACATTACCATGTGGTTTCCCTTACATTTTTTTTCCATTATCATTCACATTAGCTAAACACCCCAATTGGCTAGGTAGACTTGGGTACACTTAGCTCACTGTTTATGCCTAACTCAGCTTATTAAACTATATTTTCAAGTCCCCTTGTCTTTAAATAATATAAACCCTATTTTCTAACCTTATACTTTATTTCTCTCCTTCATGTATATGTAACTTCACTCCCAAGGTTGTGGGAATATTTAATTTTATCTTTTAGGTGGTGGTTAGGGGTATAATTACCAAAGGGGCTCTAAACATGTCCATGAGTAAGTGATGGATTCTATACTATTTTATATACCTATTTTACCTTTATTTAATATCAATAATCTTATTAAGTTAGTCGCTTTGAAAATCATATAGTATTTTGTTAATTATATCTAGGTTTAGTTGTATATGATGATTTTGGAAAACCTTTTGAATCCTAAGCTTGAGTTGATCTTTTAAGCTTAGTCATAGCTTATTAACATATTCCACACTTTATTGGACCCATTATCTCATAGTATTATTATCCCTTCATTTTATTATTCATGCTTTTAGTCTAATTTCACCATTAAGTTTATATAGGGGGACTTAGACTTGTGGGTGATTTCATATAGTCCTATGAAGCTCTAAGTTTATAAATCAAAGCTTATTATAGAGTGAAAATATATTAATAAGGTCATTACATAGTAGATTAATTTTAATATGTATCCTATGGATTATTAATCCTTATTAAAACCACCTATGGGGAACCTAAACACCCCTATCTATGTACTTAACAAAGTAAAACATTTAGAGCTAGCTAATCATTCATATGGAGGAAGAAACTAAAACTTAGGATTTCACAGAAACCTTAAACAATGCTAATGAAATTTAAACCCTACTAAAATTCCTATGAAATAATTGGAAGATAATTTATGGATTTTTACCTTGAGATCCATAATGATGTTTGTGCCTTCTAAGATAGGGGCTCCTCCACATGTGTACAACACCCTTGCATGTTTTATATGAAACAATCCCATAATTTTTTTCAAAATTGTTAATAGAGTACATGATGGAACCATGTGGATAATCCACTACACCACTCTACCATGTATAAGACAACAACACAATTCTACATGAGAAGAGTAGGCAACCCATAATGAATTGGTTGAATGAGATACTTATGCCAGGATGACCAACGCTAGAGGATTCCATCAAAAAAAGGATTACCTAAAGTGTGAACCACACTAATAAAATTCAAACCTTTAGAAGGTACTTAGTTTTCCCATAGAACCACTTAGGGATCCTCATCCCAATACAATCATTTTATAACCCTTTATGGTTATGATTTGGAAACTCACTATGCAAGAAGACTCACTTAGGTCCATAAGTACCCTTGACAAGGATGATAACACATGGTATGATTTAGAATCATAACATGTTATCTCATTGGCTAATATTAAATAAATAGTATTGATATCATGAAGGTAATATAACCAATACAATGGGTCCAAAAGAGGGTGTCAAAGGTAACAACAAGCTAACCTTTGGCTTAGCCAACCTTACAAAACTCAAGGGACTATGAGTAGTTACATCAATCTATCACCAAGGTGATCAATCATAAACTCATGAATATAAAACCTTATGTTCTCATAATCAATGAATGGTTCAAAAAAATTTCATAAAACCATGATGCTATGATTCATAAAATTAGGATTTATTTTAATGATGCACTATCTCTTTATGAATGCCATCCCAGATATATAGTCTAATAGGTGGAAAATAGTAACTGTGGCATGGGATATTCCAATTTCCTAAATGCCAACATGGGCATTACACATCCACCCAACCATAGTACTGATGCATAAAAAGGTCATGGCTCTTTGACAAAACTATTAAATAAGTTTGAACATATCCATAAGAATTATTACTTGGTATAAGATGAACACCATCTATTAAATTGTACCCATATTATGATAAAAATTATATTAAATAATTACCAACTAAGGTTACCCACACTAGAAACATTTCAACTCCTTGGATTAAAGATAATTTATTATTTAACTAAAGGGAAAAATGATTCATTTAATAAGAATTCAGCCATTAGGCTAGTTACAATATCATAAAACTTGACCAACTTTAGTTATATAAATGAATAACCAGTTACCAAAAAAACATTGCTTGCACATGACCAAATAGGCATATAAAGAGTAGTATACCAATTATAATACATTGAACAATGGATTATCAAATCAAAATATGGTAAGAAATCATTTATTATGGTTGACTTAATTTAATACCAAGATAAGAATAACCCATATGATTAACTTGTTAGTTAACTATGGCTTCAAGATTTCACTACCAATAGTACATGTTTGAATCATTAAAACATAGCAATGTTAGTACCATGAGATAATGGGCATCTAATAATTAAGATTCACAAGTTAATGAGGAGTTATAAACCATAAAAAATATCATTATAAAGCAAGGCCCACAAGGTCACAATGTAGTACATTTGCAAAATAGCTTTTAACACTTTAAAAATGATTTGATATTTATTATAAATGTGAAATAATATAGATATTAAAGGGTAAATACACTTAAATTCTTAAGAAATAAGTGTTCCCAATATTAGATTTGCTATTATATATAACCAAAATACTTCTAGCACCCTATATTTGACCAATAGAGAACTGAATAAAATAGTCATCTCACACACATAAATTAAAAGATGTGATAAGTGAAATAATATTACACATTTTCATAATTATTCCATCCATGGTTACCATATCCTTTCCTTACCCAACCACCTAGGTGACTCTTCCAAACACCAGGGAATTCTAATAATTTACATCTAGTCATGCTTAAGCTTGAAGTGCTCAAATACATAGTTGTAATATAGTATAATCAGTACTTAAACAAAGATATTATTCATAAGTGTAATTTAACACTAAATAATACAAAATATTTATAACATTAACAAAATAATGCATATACAAGCTTGAAGGCATCTGCACAAGGAACCCATTCAGCTAGTAATAAGTACAATTGTTTAAATCAAGCATTCACTAAAATATATGCCAACTAAAATGATTCAACAACACCATAAGCTCAAATAGAAAATACATCACTCCCACACCCTCTAAGGGTTAATAAGGATGTACATGACCATCAACAGGTAACTAGTTAAGCAAGGAACCAACCCAATAAAGGAAAAACAAACTAAAAGGAAAACTCCTACACTAAAATTTGTGTAATCATGTGTCACCTTAGAGATAAAAATGTGTTCTTATTTCTAAGTAAACCTTTTAATAATAAAATTATATCTTAATAAAATAATCCCCATAAAATAACAACCAATATAATTTCATTTCACAAAAAGAGAAGTAAGCAGCACAAAATTCCTTACTACTGTAATTAGCCTCTTTACAAAAGATAAATCTAAAATTAATCATTACATGAACCTTCAATCAACAAAGTAGTACACACCCAAATAACTCATGTGGGATAAGATCAAAATATTATAACAAATAATAATATAATCTACTACAACCAAGAGTTCCAAACTCCTATCCAATCATAACTATTCTATTTCTTTAACCAAGTCATTTCTCTCAAGTGAGTGTTATAAATAAATTAAATAACATAAAATAATACCAATGATAGCTCAATACCTCTTTCCTAAACCTAAGATTAGAAGC